>SNQJ01S0019039.1:199478-222349 GCA_010110895.2 Picea sitchensis | reverse complement strand
CAGAAATTCAGCTTAGATATCCTTTGGTTACCTCAAAACCCTATAGATATTTAATATTCTCAATTGTGTTGTAAAATTAGAGAGCCTTGTCTCTTATTTATACTCTCCAAGTAGCTTCCTTAAAAACATCTTTTATGTCACTTTGCCCACTTTCCTTATTTTAGGGTTAACCCACTTCTAATTTCTCCATTAAATTTACTATTTAAATAATTTATTTTTTATTCACTTTGAAATATAGTACACTCATCACTTCACTTTATTATTTACCTTCTAAAATATTTTAAACCACTTTGACTACTTTGACCTTTTGGGGCTTCAAGCCAAAATATGAGGGTCCTCCAACTTCGTAAGGCCATAACTCTCAAACCGTGAGGAGTTATGTGGTGTTCCACATACCACCAGAAATAGCATGACATGTATTATCTATCTAGAATAGTATTACCTGCAAATATATCAAAACTCATATTATTATCCATCAAACAAACTTGGGTCCATTACCCAAACCTGGGTTCTCCAACTTCACATGGCCATAACTCTCTAACCGTGAGGAGTTATGTGGCGTTCCACATACCACCAGAAATGGTGTGACAAGAAATATGCATATAGGATAGTTTCACTGAAAAATTATCTATCCTTCATCTCATTATTCCACAATTAAGCACGGGTTCTCTCACTCCACAAAGTGTCTTCTCGCGAGGGCTTTCACCATAAGGGGACCACTTTGGATTTCATCCATCTTTACTTCTTATCAACCATGACAAGACAATAATAAGTCATATTTACATCAAACAAACTTGGGTTCATTACCCAAATCTCTATGCTACGGGGTTTTCTTCAAGGGTTGACATCAATGAAAACCAACCTTAATCAATAGATTTCATGCAGTTTGTCCATGCTTATTGAGTTTAGATCTGATCTTTCGTCTAGTGTTGATATCTTAGGGTTAAATCTCATAGGAAGATATTTTAGTACCTTTTGAACAATTACAGATTCTTCCATTTCTTCTCCCAATCATATGATTGCGTTCATTGTTTCATCGACTCGTAAGAAGTAGGCTGCAATATTCTCATTTTCCTTCATTTTTAGTTGTTCTAACTGACCTCTATAAGTTTGAAGCTTTGCTTCTTTGACTTTTGTATCTCCTTCATAAATATTTTGAATCTTGTCCCAAATCTCTTTAGCAGATTTACAATGTGCAACTTTGGTGAATACTGTATCACTGATACCATTCAAAAGTGCATTTGTAGCTTTGGAATTATTCTCACTAAGTTTCACTGCTTTGTCATTTGTTGGTGGAATTGTTGGTGTTGTGTATCCATCTACAATTGATTGCCAAACTTGAAATCCTTGTGCCTGTATATATGTCTTCATCCTTATGCTCCAAAAATCATAATTTTGTCCATCAAACTATGGTATTCCATTTTTATACAAGTTAGTACTCTCCATGATCTACCTTTCAGTGGTTAAACTGATTTCTGAAGGAACTTGCTCTAATACCAATTGTTGGATTACTGAGAGTGGGGGTGAATCAATAATAGATAAATTTAATCCGTTTTAACCATATAATCCAAGTGTTATATCAATGTAGCATTATCATCCAATAATTGCAGAGTAAATAATCAATGAACAAATGAACAATCATACACATACACAGTACACCAGTGTTTTACGTGGAAACCCAAAGTGGGAGAAAACCACGAAATGCTTTTTATTATATGTCTTGAAGAATTACATTCATTGGAAGCACCAAATTCCTTTGTTTTCTAACTGCAACTGGAAGGAGGCTCCAACCCCTTAGTTTCTCAGGCTACAATCTGAGGGAAGATCCAACTCCCCAACTCTCTAGCTACAACCAGAAGGAAGCTACAACCCCCTATGTTCTCCGGCTACAACCGGAAGGTGGCTACAACCACTTGTCCTTGCCCCATCCAACCACCCTGAAGTAGAAGTAGAATTATGGAACCACTGTCACACTATCACTGTGATATATATCGCTGTAAACATGTACCAATAAACCTGAACCATGCATCAACATGTACCTCAACCTGTAATCAACCTGTACCATAAACAAGTGCATCAACTATGCACCAACCTATACCAAACAACCTGTAATCAACCTGTAGCATAAACAAGTGCATCCAACCATGTACCAAGTATATACGAATCATGTGTCAACTACTCATCAACTATGACTCATCAATATGTACCAACATCATCAACTATACACCTCATGTATGTGCCAGCTCATCAACTACTCGTCTCAACCATGTACCCAACATGTACCTTAACCAA
This sequence comes from Picea sitchensis, assembly GCA_010110895.2. Classification (NCBI taxonomy): domain Eukaryota; kingdom Viridiplantae; phylum Streptophyta; class Pinopsida; order Pinales; family Pinaceae; genus Picea; species Picea sitchensis. Next base: position 220,057 of record SNQJ01S0019039.1, on the reverse strand, counting down.
AATATCTCATCAATTTCATCATCCAAATATGATTTGTAAGTCTGTAATAGACCTGATGTATATGATTGCATACCTTCAAACCTTCCTTAACTTTAACAACAAGAGACTAGCATTTTCATCAAACTTTTCTTTAGTCTCACATGACTAGTTTTGGATTAGTCAACAACCCTAACTTGAAATAATCAAAACTTTGTACATGTAATGAATAAATATCTAAAACTGATATACAATTTTATTTTGTGTGTTTTATGCAATTCCTCTAGGTGTCACTACTTTGAACCTCTCAAAAAAAGAGTTATAGCAAAAATGGCATACATTGTTGAATTTTGTCTTATTCTAGAGAGCGACCTTGTAGAGTGTGCCCCGCATGGAATATTTATTGAATCCATCTAAAATGGTTATGCAGAATACTAAAAAATGTACTCTAACCAACACATTTTGTCTTACTCAATTTGGATCTGTTATGAATAAGTTATGACGTTTTTACCCGAAACACCTGGTTTAGACTAGTTTCAGGACTAGCCACAAACCCTATTTTCCACAGAGTGTAAATCCAAAAATAAAACGACCCATAAGCTTAATTTTTAACCAAAGATAATTGGATATGTTTACTCAATTGCATATCAATTTCACGGTCTGAATCATTCTACAAAAAAAATTATTGCGAAAATGGTGAGATGACCTGTAAATAACATACCTTAGAAAGCATCATCAAATGAATTTATCCTTCCTTGAATTCCGGCCTTATTTTCTTCACCTTTCCTCAAAAATTTGGGTTAGATATCATTTTTTTACCTCAAACACCTATATTTATTCAATATGCTCAAGTGTGGTTTAAAATGAGAGAGCCTTGCCTCTTATTTATACTCTCCAAGTAGCTTCCTTAAAAACATCTTCTAGGTCACTTTGCCCACTTTCCTTATTTTAGGGTTAACCCACTTCTAATTTCTCCAATAAATTTATTATTTAAATCATTTATTTTGTATTCACTTTGAATTAAAGTACACTCTTCACTTCACTTTATTATTTACCTTCTAAAATCTCTTAAACCACTTTGACTACTTTGACCTTTTGGGGCATCTAGATGACATGTGAGGGTCCTCCAACTTCGTATGGCCATAACTCTCAAACCGTGAGGATTTATGTGACATTCCACATACCACCAGAAATGGCATGTCATGTATTATCCATATAGAATAGTATTATCTAAAAACATATCAAAACTCGTATCGTTATCCATCAAACAAATTTGGGTCCATTACCCAAACCTGGGTTCTCAGATTTCTCATGGCCATAACTCTCTAACTGTGAGGAGTTATGTGACATTCMACATACCATGGAAATGGCATGACAATAATTATCAATATAGGATACTTTCACTAAAAAATTCAATGACCTTCATCTCATTATTCGACAAATAAGCATGGGTTATCTAAACATACTTATAGGATAACTCAATCTGCAAAGTGTCTTCCTGTGAGGGATTTCACCATAAGGGGACCACTTTGGAGTTCATCCATTTGTACTTATTATCAAACATGACAAGACAATAATGAGTCATCAAATAACCTTGGGTCCATTACCCAAACCTTTGTGCTACCGGGCTTTCCTCAAGGGTTGACATCAATGACAACCAACCTTAATCAACAAAAGTCACTTAATTAATAAAGTGAATGGGAAATTAGATGAGGAGGGGAGTATAAAGGAGAAAATTATATCTAATTCAACATTGTGCATGAGTTGAGTTGAGAATTATACCTCCAAGGAGAATTCAGGTGACTTTCTTCATGTTTTGTGTATTTTTGGAGGAAACCACCACCATTGATAGATTTTGGAGTTAAGAGACACACCCTAGTCCATCAGAAGAATCACCCAGATTCTTCATCAAGATTGAGAATACAGGATTGGATCCTTCCTTAAGGATTTGCTTCATTTACAGGTCCAGAGTTCAAGCAGATTCAGATCAGAGATATAGCGTGGATTTATCTTGGAAGTGTATTATGGAGTGCATGCAACAGATCTGAGTTATATCCTTCTTGCATGCAATAGATCCCAGATTATTGTAGAATATATGAGCTATATCCTTCTTGCATGCAGCATATTTGAGCTTATTGTAGCATATCTCGAGCTATATCCTTCGTGCATGCAGCAGATCCAAGCTTATTGCAGTAGATTTGAGCTTATTGCAATAGATATGAGCTATATCCTTCTTGCATGTAGCAAATATGAGATATATCCTTTTTACATGCAGCAGATCTGAATTGCATGTATTGTCTAGGGAGAGGGATACCTAGTGGGAATAGATTTCATCAGATTTCAAGGAATACAACTATCAGGTCTCATTTTTTCATTGGTTTTGGCAGTTGCATGCAGCATTCCTTCCATGCATGCAGTAGATTCGACTTGCATGTTGCAGATATGTCAATGGATGTTATAGATCGGTATTCTACTTGTCTTCCTTGGTATTGTAGGATATTTTTATTGATGTTACAATCTAATTGAGGCATTCTGAGATTGATTTCAATTATCTCAATGTATTAGCATTTGTTGTTATTTAATAAAATACAATGATTATTTATGGATCCAACAATGTCATGCATGCTATGCATGAGAACATAAAACTAAACAAACACATCTAAAAACCAAATAAACATGTCCAGAAACCCCCAGATTATCATACCTGTAGCAAAACATCCAATAGTAGCAGTAAATATCCAGATCCAAGGATCATGGATATTTCATGTTATGCCTTGTCTTATACTTGGTTTGGCTCTTCCCCAATTGTTCTTGCGTTGCTTGATGTACCTATTGGATTCTATGAATGAATCACTTAGCTTTATTTGTATCATCTTGTTCATCCTCTTTATTTTCTTCTCCGAAAGAAAATTCCATAGGTGATTTAGGCAAGTACCCCAAACATACAGCAAAAGGAGTTCTCTTAGTAGAAAAATGCATGGCACGATTATAAGCATGTTGTACATAATGCAATTGTTCATCCCATAACTTAGGATGTTTGTTGCAGTATCCTCGTAACAAATGTACGACGGTCCTATTTACCACCTATGTATGTCCATCTATTTGTGAATGAAAATTTTTTCTCTTCTTTAACTTAGTGTCCATCATCCCCCATAAGTGAGACCAAAAATTCCCCAAATATCGAGAGTTTCGATCAGATATAATATATCTAGGCAACCCAAAATGAACCCATACATTTGCAAAGAGCAATTGTGTTGTTTGTTCAATTGTGACTTGTTTCTTGCATGGCATTAAAATAAACATCTTACTGAATCTATCCATGACGACATATAAATAATCATGACATGTTTTGAACATCGGAAAACCCCTACAAAATTCATAAACACACTTTCCCATGGTTGAGAAGGTACTGGAAGTGGCGTATATAATCCCAACTTTATGTTACTAGGTTTGCTTGTGGCACACATAACACACCCTTTTACATACTTGTAAATTGTCTCATTCATTCAAGACCAATAACAATATATTTTCAACTAAGCTACTATCTTACCTACCCCAAAGTGACCAAAAATGAGAGATGTATGAGCTTCTCTTATTACATTTTCTCTTTCATCCTTGGGTATACAAAGATTTTAGAGATGATATAATAAGTTATCATGCATATGATAATCCAACTGTTGATTTCCATGAGTTAAATCCATATATACATATTTAAAATCATCATCCCTAGCATATTGTTCAACATAACTTTCATGAGCTAAAGAATTATGCTTTAGTATTGTAGATGCATTGATCATTGGTCTTGATAACATATCTGCAACCTTATTGTGAATACTTTTCTTATACTTAATGACCAAATGAAATTGTTGTAAGAAACCAATCCATCTAAAATGTCGTGACTATTGTAGCTTGTTCTGTGACTACAAATATTGTAATGGTCGATGATCTGTCTAAATTATTGTCTCATTTCCCAAGTAATGCTTCCATTTTTTAACACTTTGTACCAATGCATACAATTCCTTATCATATGTTGGATACTTAATTATTGCTTGAGTAAAAGTCTTGTGATGATAACATATAGGTTTACCTCGTTGCATCAAGACTGCTTCCATGGCATATCTACTTTCATTGGTTTGAATCTCAAATGGTTGTTATAAATATAACAAAGCCATAAATGGTGCAGTACTTATCTTTTCCTTCAATGTCTTGAATGATTTTTGTTACTTACATCCCCATTGAAAGATGTGTTTCACACTTGTCAACGCATGTAGAGGAGATTCTATGAAAGACAAGTTAGCAATGAATTTCCTCCAATACTGTACTACTCCTAAGAAGATCCTAACTTTTGTGGTAGTATTTGGCTTGGGCCAGTTTACAATAAATTATACCTTTGAGGGGTCTATCTTTAGCTGACCATCGCCTACAATATAACCCAAATATATCAGAGAATTTTTGTCAAACTCACATTTAGACATATTTATATACAACTTCTCCTTTTTCAAGAGTTCAAAAATTGTTCTGACATGCATTATATGATCTTCCCATGTTCGACTAAAGATCAAAATATCATCCAAGTAGACAATGACAAAATCATCTATAAAATGCCTAAATATATCGTTCATTACCCTCGTAAATGTTGCAGGTTAATTTCATAATCCAAATGGCATAACGAACCATTTAAACAACCCCTTTGTCTTAAAAGAAATTTTCCATATATCACTTTATGCAATTATGATCTAATGGTAACCACTTCTCAAGTCTAGCTTAATGAAATAAACAGCATTTCTTAATTGATCCAATAAATCATCAATTCTAGGAAGAGGGTATTTGTTCTTTACCATGATCTTGTTCAGTGTTCGAAAATCAATACACAATATCTATGTAATGTCTTTATTTGGAATTAATACAATAGGAGATCCACATGGATAGGAACTTGGCCTAATGATTCATTTATCAAGCAACTCCTGAACTTTCTTCTTTATCTCTGCATTCTCTATCATTGATGACCTATACATACCAATGTTAGGAAGAGGATCATCCTGATGTAAATAAATCCTGTATTCAACCTCCCTCTTAGGAGGAAACTTTGTAGGTTCCTGAAATAACTCATCATAATTAAAAATGATTTTGTTCAATTAATGTTTATGATCTGGGTCACATCCTGCTAGAGAATCAGATATATATTCTTCTTTATGTTTCACCACCATGAGAACAAAGGTTTTACTTGTGTTTATGAGTCTCTTCATTTGTCATGTGCTCACTAAAGAAACATTAGTTTTGATACGATGAGCTCTGACAATATACTCAATCTATTTCTTGAAAACATGATATGTGTTCTCCTTGCGATAGAATATAGATTTCCTGACAAATAAATATGGATTACCCAAGAAAATGCCACAAATTTCAAGTGGTGCGACATCTAACTCAACATCATCAAAGAACTTATATGTAATTGCAAATTTTATCTTACATCGATTTGTCACCTGCAACTTAGTATCATCACACACCCAACCTAATGGATATGGATTTCTATGAGGTGTCATCTTCAAACACAACTTCTTAACAATTTCTTCAGATATTAAATTAACTTGAGACCCACTATCAAACAAAGTATCTATCTTTGTATTCTTTACTATAATTATGACATGAAAGATCTCGCTTCCTTTATTTTGATCAAGAACATTTCCCAATTTAGCGGAATGAACTGAAAGAGTAGTAGTAGATATACATTTGCTTCCCATTGCCATGATCTTAGTTTCATCACCTGAATCTGATCCTGGATCCTGTCGTGTTGATGCAGCAGTATTTTGTTTCCCCTTATCTTGGAACTTCTTTGGTTGTAATTATGGATGCAGCTTCCAACACTGTGTTTCCTCATGTCCCTTTATTTTGTAGTGAGGACATGTACGTTACTTTTCAACTTTCTTTTCTGTAGTTGATTTCTTACTCTTCCATTTTCTTTTCGATTTATTCTCAAACTTATGTGGCTTATTATCCTCAATCACATGCTTTCCCTTGCTAGCTTCCAGGTGAGTATCTTGTACTAACACTTCATCGGTATTAGTAGGGTTAAACATCAATATAGTGTGTCAAAGATATGAATGCATACCACCAATATACTTCAGAATATTTTCAAGAGTGTATAAAAAAATTCATAAGGATCATGCTTCCTTATTAAATTCATGTGTATATACTTGAACATTTCGCCTTTTTCCTTGTCTTAGATGTTTCCATTCTATAACTGTAGTTTGCACATAAGCCAAGGGAAAAAATTGTTTTCTTATTGCAACAATAAACTCATCCCAAGAAGAAATTGTTTTACCTTGTTGAACAAGATCAACTTGTGTCTAACTCTCCCACCATATCAAATTTGTGTTTCCAAAGAAATGAGTAGCCAATTGTATCTTTGCGGTGTTGTCCAAGATATTTTGCACCCTGCAATATACCTCTATTTGTTTGATTCAATTGTCCAACTTCTCTGCGTTCAATTCTCCATCATAAATTGGTAGTTCAAAATTTACATCTAAGTTCAATAAAGTTAAATCATGATTATGTGATGACTTCTTTGAGGGATTCTTCTTATGAGAAGAATGTTTACTAGCACCAGAAGAAGATGATGACGAGGATGATGGTGAAGAGGGTTATGAAGTTCCACCACCTTCACCTCCTCCTTCATCTTTTACCGAAGATTCTTTGTCCCCAATCTTATGGACTCTTCGATATAAATCATATATTGTTTCCCTCATTGAGCGAAGTGTAGGCATAATTTCCTCAGGTCTCATGGAAGGATATTCTCCTTCCTTTCCTTCAGAAACCATGTCTTTCTTACAAAATATCCTATGAATTTCTGACTTATAACTTGCAAGATTTCCTTTACCAAGCTTGAATCTGGATCTTGTAAGCATTCACTAGCAAACTCTTCTCAAAACCAGCTCTGATACCAACTTGATACAACATATCTTTAGATGTTAAATTATTCTTTAATACACAAACATCTAACTTAATTACGAAATAATAATGATCGTTTGTCTGATTGCATAAAACATGTGAATTTACTTATCTATCCAAAATCATTTTAATGATAATAACTTGCAAAATTAATTCAGTGAAATAGAACAACAACAATATTTCACATACACAATTTTGTTAACGAAGTTCACCCAACTTGGGCTACGTATTTGATTCCACTTCCAATCGAGACCGCTTTATTAATGTTCAGATGCTTGTGTTTTTACAGTGACCTTTTTACTCATTTCTCATACTCATAAACAAAGTACACCATCGAATTCCTCTCGAAATTCTGAGAAAAATGAGTATAAACACCATATACTTTCCTCAAGGAACCCTTTGGCAAACATTACGGTGCAAACCCAAAGTCTAGATGCCTTCCTTGGCACTAACTTCAATGCACACATGCATAACTTGACACAAAATTTTAAGAAATATTACTCTCTTGTTCTTGCATGTCTCAGTCCACACACTAGTTAAATAGGGCGTGGGCCCTAACCTCCATCTACAATGGTAGGCATTCATTAATTACAAGTTTTTTGGAGATCCAAAATAGAGGGCACCCTTGGAACGGTGGTTAAGGCATGAGGATAGTGGGGAGGAGGTCATGAGTTCGAGCCCGCGAATCTATCCCCTTTTGGCACTTGGTTATATTCGTTAGCATTTTTTTTAGCCCCGCACGAATGTACGGCGTGGTTACACTGGATACCATGTGAACCTAGGGTCAGAGGCTTAGCCCTAACCCTTTTTACAGCCGACCATACCTTAATTGCACTTCAAATATATTATTTTCCACATGACGATTAAGTCATATGGTTTGGTATATTGGTAAGCCATGGTAATGTTGGGCAGGAGGTCAGTGATTCAACTCTCGTTGACCCAAAAAAAATTTAATACACCATAGCCATTAGAGACCAATGGGATTATTCCACGTGGCGATCTCTCATTGAACCAATTAGGCATGTACGGACTTGCCACGTATCGATATCTAATTGGTCCGCTTGTATGGTTGCCTTGTCACCTTTCCAACTCAACTATATAGATTTTTACGGTCGTTCCATGTGTCACCCTTTCAGTGGTTCCATGTGTCACCCCCTTTTTGTCCCTTTGACTTTTGACCTTGTTTGACCAAAACTTTGATTGGCCATAAATTTTTCATAAGAACTTTATTTGAGGTGATCTTTGTGTCGTTGGAAAGCTATCATCGAGCTCTATGAAATGAATTCATTTTTTAGAACATTTGAAACAAACAAATCTTGAGCATTTCTAGATCCTCTTGGTTCTCTCTGAGCATTTTAGATCCTCCTAGATCACCTGGAAGCAAGAAAAGTCCACAAACTGGGTTGTACAATATAGCAAAGTGTGGTTGTGAGATAGGGCATACACCAGCAACTGGAAGGGGCTGATTATGGGTCATATAGATATTGCATAAGAGGGTCAAATCTAGGGAAAAGTTGCACCTATCGGAAGGGTCGATTCAAGGGTCGATTTACAGCCACCAAAGAAAGCAAATTGGGTCGTACAATAGTAGCCTTGAACAACTAAGTCTATTGGTATGTACACTAATGAAGTGGAGCATTTCTAATCTGTAAAAAATTCTATTTATTTATATTGTAACTATTTTACCTTTGAAGCCTCAAGAAAATCCATTCCTTTGTTGGCTTTCCCCACACTAGGGTTTCCAGGATAATCTCCTATGTATGTGTGTGATGAATTTTTTTATCTCCACTACGCATGCATGTGTTACATACTCATTTGTGTTAAATCATCATGCTTCAATTTTTATTTTTGTTTTAAATAATTTTTGTGTTGAATATTATTGGTTGTTTAATCATTTGTTGGGTATTATAAGTTTAACATGGTATCAAGGCTCTGCCTCTAAGGAAATTTTGAGTGTTGCACACATGTTAGATGTTCAAGTCTGAGGGACATTTTTGAATTTTTCTAGAAGGTTCAAGTAGTCCATAATTAAATTTTTTGTGGCTACTAGCATGAGGTATGAGGATAGGCTTGAGGGGGCCTCAAACTATCTTCAATGGAAGGTTAGGATAGCAGTTGTGCTCAAGGAGAAAAAGTTGTGGGCATTTGTCAGCACAATAGTCCTTGTTCCAATCCATGATCCAATTGCCTTGGATGTGCATGAGGTGAAATAATCCAGGGCACAAATGATTTTGTTGGGTGGTGTCAAGGACCACCTTATTCAACATCTAGTCAAGAAGAAGACAACAAAAGAAATGTGGAATGCCCTGACTAAGATATATCAAAGTGACAAACAAAACCGGAAGATGGCTCTCGGAGACAAGTTGCATGGAACTAATATGGACAAGGGTGAAAGTGTGGGATCCTACCTCACTAAGCTCTCCCAAGTAAAGGATGATCTAGCAGCAGTGGAGGATATTGTTCCAGAAGAAGAGTTGGTATTCATTTCCTTAAATGGATTTGAAAAACAATGGGATGTGTTTGTCAAGTGCATAGTGGGTCATGAGAATTTTACCACGTGGGAGAGACTGTGGGATGGTTTTACTCAGGAATATATCTTGAAGGRGTCTCAATGTGGAGAGCAGAAAAAGAAATCTGAAGATGAAGAGAACCTTGCTTTGGCATCAAAGAGCAAGGGTAAGAGAAAGAAGAGTTCATCTGAAGGAACTTCTACAAAACAAGGTAGCAAGAAGAATTTTGACACCATCAAGTTCAAATGCTTTGCTTTCCATCAGCTTGGACATTTAGCTAGCCAATGTCACAACAAGAAGAAGGGAAAACCTAAGAAGCAAATGGTTGCTACAGTTTATATGAATGCATTTGCAGCCAAATTTGTGGATGAGTTTTTACTCATAGCGTGCCTATCTAGCTCCATGGTCATTGGTACATGGTACATTGACAGTGGTTCTTCATGCCACATGACAAAGGTGTGTGAGTACTTCAGCAACTTAAGGGAGCATAGTGAAGATTACCATATTGAACTTGGTGATAATGCCAAGTACATGCCAGCAGGCAGTGGGACCATGAGGTTTCAGAGGGAGTTTAGTAAGCCTTTGTCAATTAATGATGTTTTGTATGTTCCTAAGAATTTGATTTATCTTTCATCCTTAGAAGATACAGGGTATGTGGTCACTTTTCGGGATCGAAAAGTGTTTATACATCCAAAAGGCTCCAACTCTAGCATGGGAAAAGTGTTGGGTGTGAGAAGGAAAAAATTGTACAAGTTGTAGTTTGAGACAGTCAGTGCATTGGTTAATAGCAGCATCAATGGCCAAGATTTGGGGGAGCTTTGGCATAGGAGGATGGCTCATTTACATATTAGAGCACTCAAGGTGCTTAGGGAGGCCGTGACTGGGCTTCCATAGTTTTATTATGATCATCATGGTGTGTGCAAGGGGTGTGCTATCGGCAGTACACCAAGAAAATTTTTCCTAGTAGTGGAAGCAGGTCCAAAGGGATTTTGGACTTAATCCATTCAAATGTTTGTGGGCCCGTGTCAGCAGTTCCTATTGGAGGGTTCAGCTACAATGTATTTTTTATTGATGATTATTACAAGAAGACCTAGATCTATTTTATGAATACCAAGGATGAGGTCTTCGGCTGGTTCCAAGATTTCAAAGCTCTTGTGAAGAACCATACAAGCAGAAATATCAAGGTGCTTAGATCGAAAAATGGAGGTGAGTATAACTCGAGTGCCTTCAAGAAGTTCTGTGCAAATTCTGGGATTAAGAGGGAGTTGACTATGCCATATAACCCACAACAAAATGGAGTCTCTGAGAGGAAGAATAGGTTGACAATTGGGGCAGAAAAGGCTATGTTGCATGATCAGGATTTGTGCGTGTTTCTATGGGCTAAGGCATGCAACACTACAGTCTATTTGTAGAATAGGAGTCTGCATAAAGTATTGGGGAGGATGAATCACGAGGATTCCCTCACGGGGAAGAGACCAGATATTTGTCACATACACATCTTTGGGTGCCTAGTCTATTGTCATGTTCTGGTAGAGAGGAGGACAAAGATCAAGCCTACTACAAAGAAATTCATCCTCGTGGGTTACAGTTATACCTCCAAGGCCTATAGGTTCTACAAGCCTTTACTCTTGAGGACAGTGGTTAGGAGCAACATGAGATTTGAGGAGGACAGGGATTTCAAGAAGTCTTATGGAAAGGTGTCGACTGATGAGAAGGGTAAGGAGGAGAATGCACCTAAGGAAGAGGCTAGACAACCATTACAGATTACAAGTCCCCAGACTTTTGTACAGAATGGGCAGTAGCAATAGCAGATTGTGTAGGTAGAGAAGCAATATGAGCAGCATGAGGAGCAGGAAGCTCCATTTAGTTCGGGTGATTCCTCTAGCAAGAGGAGGATGAAGTGGGCTGAGTGCAAATTGAGAGAGGCTCAGAAGCAGGTGGATGCTCCCAAGACATCATTCATGGATAACAAAGTGCCATAGATATTTTCCAATTACATGGATCTCATGAGTGAGTTGCTAAATGATGATCCTTCCAGTTTTCAGGAGGCATATGAGAAGCAGGTGTGGAGAGATTCCACGATGGAGGAATATTCTTCCATCATGAAGAATGATGTGTGGGAGGTTGTGCCACATCCTGAGGGAAATTTTGTGATTGGATCTAGATTGATCTATAAGATCAATAACGCTTCATATGGAAGTGTGGACAAGTTCAAAGCCCTCTTTGTGGCTAAGGGCTTCTCACATAAGGAGGGAATTGACTTCAGTGAGACATTTTCACCCGTGAAGAGGTATTCATCTATCAAGGTCGTGATATCCATTATAGCAGCTAAGTTGGGATGGAAGATCCACCATATGAATGTCAAGATAGTGTTTCTTAATGAAGTGATAGAGGAGGAGATTTATCTTGAGAATCCAAAGGGTTTTGAGTTGCATGACAGGGCATCTCATGTTTGCAGGTTGAAGAGAGCGTTATATGGGCTCAATCAAGCACCACGTGCGTGGTACTCTAGGATTGAAATATATTTTCTTTGGATGGGCTTCACCAAAAGTGAGGTTGACTCTAACCTCTACTACATCTTAGTTAGGGGTGAGCCACTCATTCTTGTGTTATATGTTGATGACTTGTTTATGAATGGGTTAGAGAAGTTCATAGAATATTTCAAGAGGGATCTTGATGTTTAGTTTGGGGTGAAGGACTTGGGGCTGATGCATTATTTTCATGGTTTGGAGGTGTGGTGGATGGATGGGCAGATTGTCCTTGGACAAAGGAAATATTTTGTGGAGATCCTTAAGCGCTTTGGTATGCATGATTGCGGGCCTATGGAAACACCCATGGTTACTAATTGGAATAATATAAATTCTTCCAAGTCAAAGGGAGTGGATCCCACTCTTTACAGGCAACTCATTGGGTATATAATGTATCTAGTTAACACTAGGCCATATTTGTGTTTTTTTGTCAACACACTCGGTCAATTCATGGTTGAGCCTAAGGGTGTGCAATGGGTAGCAGMAAAACATGTGTTGAGGTATATGTGTGGGATAGTCGAGTTTGGATTGAGCTATATCTATGAATATGGAGTGAAACATGTGGGTTATTCRGATGCATATTGGGTAGGAAGCATTGTGAATAGGAAGAAAWCATCAGGTTGTTGTTTCAGCTTCAGTTTAGGGGTTATTTCTTGGTTCAGCAGGAAGCGAAAATTAGTTTATTTGAKTTCTATAGAGGCTAAATATATGGAAGCCATCTTGGAATCATGTGAGGACATTTTTCTTCGAAATCTACTCATGGGCATGTTTGATCAGGAGTTGGATACAACARTGATTCACTATGAAAATCAGCTTCATCAAGCTCTCTGAAAATCCGGTGTTTCATGATAGATCCAAACACATTGAGATAAGGTACCACTTCATTCGGGATTGTGTGAAAAAAGGTGCAATAAAGCTATAATGTGTGCCAACTAGTGAGCAGATTGCAGGCATTCGCAGAAATCCTTTGGTGAAAGGAAAATTCGTTTACTTTAGGGACAAGTTGGGGGTTGTGCAGAACACCTTCCTCACTAAGAGGGAGTGTTAAATTTGTTGCAGTAGAAGGTGTCCATGCATTTTCCTAGTGTCTGAGGCATGTAGGTGACATTAAACATGAAAAGGACAGATGATTCATTCTTGTCTTAAGTCTTACTTAAGAAAAGTATGAAAAATCAAATTTATGATTTTTCATTGACTTTTGGAACCCAATTTCTATAGTTTCCTTTAGAAGCTTATTTTTTAGTGTTGAGTGGGTTTCATGCCAATGGGGCGCACTGCTTGAATGTTGATTGGGGCCTAGGAAGGGGATCACTTCAATCTGGACCATTGGAAGCTTTGTTGGGCACTCAAGGCAAAAGGAGGGTGAAGTCAAGAGATAAAGGTTGGGTGAAGGCACAAGATAGCTCATGTTTCTTACATGAGCTAAAGGAGGGTGCTTGAGGCTGTGGAAGAGGTTGAGTTCTATTGTTGAGTGAGAGGTCAACCTTGGCTAGGTCGAACAACAATATCAAGGCAATTTATGGGCAAAACTGGAAGCAAGAAAATGCCACAAAGTGGGTTGTACAGTACAGCAAAATGTGGCTATGAGATATGTCATACACCAACAATTGGAAGGGGTTGATTCAAGGTCGTACAACTATAGTATAAGAGGGTCGAATTTGGAGCCAAGTTGCAGCAGCCAGAAGGGTCGATTCAGGGGCTGATTACTGCCGCCAAAGAAAGCAAACCAAGTCGTACAGCAACCTGTAAGAAATTCTATTTATTTCTGCTATAACAATTTTACCTGTAAAGCCTCTATAAAAGCCCCTCCTTTGCTAGTTTTCCCCACACTAGGGTTTCCAGGGTAATTTCCTATGTATGTGTGTGATGATTTTTTTTATTTTTGTTGTGCATGCATGTGTTACATACTCAACTGTGTTTAATTAGCAGAGTTCAATTTTTATTTCGGTTTTAAATAATTTCTATGTTGAAGACTATTGGTCATTTAATCATTTGTTGGGTATTAGAAGTTTAACATAGGTTGTATTCTAAACGTTCTAGGTTTAATTTTGTTCAAAATACGATGAAAATTTGTTGGATCTGTAGATTTTAGTGGTTAAAACTGTATAATTTGAGTTCCCTAGGTGTTTCTCGGGACATTGAATCCATATATGCATTTAGAAATAAAATTTAAACAACAGAAATTTGTGATTTCGGCCAAATTTATGTCAACAAATTCTGGTAGAAAATGCCAAAACGTAGAACGTTTAGACTACGGCGTTGGGCATAGTTTTTTGGCATAAACAAATTTGTGTTGGTTGTGTTGAGAGATGGTAGGCATATACCGCTAATGTATGTGTTATATATGCACATTCATATTGCAAAATAGAGAGCTAGCTTGGCATTACAACACACATCACCTGGATCTATTTGAACATAATCATAAATGAATCACTAATTTCCCTAACATGCATATGTATATGCATATAATTCACTTATATTATGGAGTGTGTACACACATAAAACCATAATGTTCATGTTATTAGCAGCTGACATACATACAAACATAAAACCATAGAGTGCATGTTATTTGTAGCTGACATATACATACATTATGTTTATGTATTGTCCACAGAGTGTTGGAATGTGCAGATATATCAATTGCTTGGATAGAATTACAATGGTTTAAGTGACGTGATTTCACTTTCAAAGACACAGAAAGCCTTAGTTTTTTTAACTTAACAAAGATGTGTAGTGTATCTAAGGGATAATATGGAGTACCTACGAAGGTACCCAATGGGAAAAATCATAATATGGTTATGTATTTTTATGTATGGAGTTCATTTCTTGTAAATAAACTCCATGTAATAGTGTAAACACAATAAAAGTGAGAAGGCTTGCTAGAAGGTTCCACCTACTAGAAGGTTCTTTCTCTAGAATGTTCGTAGGTGGTAGGTAGTATTATATAAAAAGGTGTAAGAAATTTAATGGAGCATGGTTGAAGAGTATTGTATTTGGATTTTATTTCATTAGGAGGTTTCCCCCTCGAAGAGGTAAGTGAACAGAAGTGGATTTATTCCATAAAAAGATCAATTGTAAGGTGTTTCCCTACCTTAAGGGTTTCATGTTAATAAAGTGTGGATTTCTTCTATATTGTTGTTGGATATATTGTGTATGATTGTATTTTCATATCTTGTGCACTTAACAATTGGTTTTAGGGCTCTAATGGGCATGGAATGTAGTGTATCTAGAGGGGTAATATGGGGTGCCTAGGGAGGTGCCCAATGGGAATAATAATATGCTTATGTATTGTTATGTATAGAGGTCATTTCTAGTAAATAAGGCCCATATAATAATATGAACACAATAAAGGTGAGGAGGCTTATTAGAAGGTTCCACCTACTAGAACGTTCCTTCTCTAAAATGTTCTTGGGTGCTAGGTAGTATTATATAAAGAAGTGTAAGCAATGTAATAGAGCATGGTTGAAGAGTATTATATTTGGAGCTTAGCTCATTAGGAGGTTTCCCCCTCGAAGAGGCAAGCGAACAAGAGTAGATTCCTTTCATAAAAGGATCAATTGTAAGGTGTTTCCCTACCTTAAGGGTTTTGTATCAATAAAACGTGGATTTTTTTCTATATTTTTCTTAGATATATTGTGTGTGATTGTATTTTCAGATCTCATACACTTAACAATATGTCTATCTATTTATCATTAACATAGTATTTTATGTTTGTTGGTGATTAGCCGCTGAGAAAATTTGCACTTGGAATTGCACCAACAACATAGAACAAAATTTATTTCCACATAGATCTGTGTTCGTGAAATGAATGTGCTATAAGTCCCTTTTTTATAAATCACTCCATGGCATAAGATGAGGTGCTCAAATTAATTGTAAAGGTAATTGTGGAATGTTTTCATAGTAAACTACCAATGTGCTTCCAATGCAACTTTTTCTATAGACGGGAATTGGAATAACATGTAAACCCCAAAATATTTGTTGAGTTTGTTTCCTAAAGTAACTCTCCCATATTTCATTAGTTTTGGCTATCTCGTAAATCATTTGCAAATCTTGATTTTATCCACATTGTAAAAGTATTTGATTTTCTAAGTTTTATGTATTTTTCAAAATCTCACAAAGTTGGATTATGAACATCTCTTCTCGTAACCAATGTGTGCACTCTCTACATATCCTCTTATGTGTTAACACCTTCACCATCTCTCCCTAGAATAGAAGACAAGTTTAATGACACTAGCTTGTTCAAGACATTTACCATTATTTTTCAAAGGAATGCTTCCACTCTATTTAGATTAGTTCTAAATATGGATTTACAATTGGAAGAATCATTTTAAATATAGTTGAGAAACCCAATCTTCATGTGTCTTAAAACTACTTAGAAAATATATTTACTAACATTTGAAGGGTGGGTTTTGGTGTTTAGAGAAATCAATGGATATAGTTCGGCATGTGGCTTAACTGGACCAATGAGGCTAAGATGCATGTTACCCTCTCACAGGTAATAACCTTTGGATTCCCTTACAAATGGTGTCATGTTGTTGCTTGCACGAGGTGTCATGCTCATCTTCACAAAATCCAAACAAACTTCTTCTTTATCTCCTCCATGATACATGATTGTGTTATCTTAGTTGTGTTGTAGCTCACTTTTGTCCCCACTCCTGAGATGAAAGATGCATTGTGGCGTGGTGTGGCATGGTATGATTCAGTTTTCTTCATTTGATATTATACCCACTTGGACATGATGATATAACCTCTTGTCTCTTCATAAAGTGGTACACATCTAACGATTATCTTGAGGCATTTCAAAACATTATATAGTTTTATTATTATTCTTGTAGTACCTTCGGCAACATGTTTTATGTTAGAAGTGTGGCATTTCTTAGGTTAACATGCACCACTAAGTGTCTAGGATAGATAGTGTTATCCATGTCCTAACCATGCTAAGCACTTTTCACCTCTCCAGTATCATTCATTCCATATGCATAAAAGAATTGAATCCTATTCATGTATGATTTCTCAAAGGTGAAAAGGAAAGGTCAAAGTTAAAGTTTGAATAAATAAAGTCATTAAGGCTAAGAGGTGAAGAGCCAAAGTTTAAAAATACAAATATTAATCTTGATCAATACCCCTCATTAATAAGGCCAATGCCCCTAGTCCCAAGTTTGTTTAAGAATATCGAAAGAAAAAGGACTCATTAAAGAAACTAAACATTTAAAAGAAAAAGGCTTGAAGGGGTAGTTAAAAAAACAGACCGAGGATGGTAACTCGATGCTAAGCTCCCTCTAGAAGGTTATTATAAACAAAAATGCCTAGCCAAATGAAGCTAGATGAATAAATAAATGAAAAATGATACCTATGCATGTACAATACTTTGAGGGTCATCACATGAAGTCATTCCCCCTTCCCTTTCATCATTATTACACATTATTGCCTATTTTCACCTAGATACTTAGGAAATTTGGGTTTTTCTTAGGATTTGATGCATGTACAAGAGTTAATAATATTCCCCTTGGTAAGATTTAGGCAAGTAACCCCTTTGTTATGTTTTGCTAAGAGATTGTCAGCAAGTGATACCAATTAATGACTTGCTAAGAGGATAGGCCCATCACTTTGAGTGGGTAGTGTGCATTAGGATATGTGTACCATGCATCGATATCTGTGACATTGCCTTGGGATCCAAGATGTTGCATGGGGATTTATGTACTCTTCTATGGCCATATCTATATACATTGGGATCCATGACATTTTCCTTGGAATATGTGTACTGCATCAAGATGTGTGTTGCCACATTGGGATCTGTGACATTTTCCTTGGAATCTGTGTACTGTATCGAGATGCATGTCACCACATTCGGATCTGTGACATTACATTGGGCCATGACATGGATTCATCACACATGACATGTGGACCATTTATATACAACCTCCTTTCTCAGTTGGACATTTCATTGCATACTCATGCGTTAATTATTCCCTTTGTACCACATGTGGGGGTAATTAATGCATTGGAGAAGGTGTTTTCATGTTAAGAGGGGGATTTCACATGATGACTTGGACTATTTGATGATGTGGCACCCACAATGGACCTTTATTGGAGGAGAATTATCCTTTTGATCTCACACATGCCTATTGAGAGGTCTCTCATTGCTTGCACAACTCACATGTTGGATATGAAGTCATCATCTTCTTGCACGTTTTAGACCATTACTTGGATAGACGTGAACATTGGACCTACAATGGACCATTTAACTTGATATTTACACCATTTCTTAGTTGTTGGAACCATTGTATGAGGGGAACACCTCTTCTAGCCTCTATTTGTCCACACATGTGGCTCACACATTGTATTTTGACCCTTTCTACAGGGACGTTGTACTTCATGAGCAAATTGTTCATGTATTTATTATTATTTGTATGTTTCCCATGGTTTTGTCAAACAAATGATTTTGAGCGAGCACGTGGTTTTGTAATATATTTGAGGAAACCTCTTACCTATAAAAGGAGAAGTATTCCTCCATTTCATTTTCATTTTTGAATAAAGAAATGAACTTTCTTGCCATTTTTCTTTAATGTTTTTTTCCTATTCGAGTGAAGTTCCATGTTCTTCAAGGGAAATTGATAGGGCTATACATTTTATGAGGTAAAGGTCATTTTGAGGAAAGTAAAGCCAAGAAGGTATGATTTCAGTCTATGTTTTTTTATTACTGAGTATTTTCCAGTAACATGTGTGATGCATTTAGAGGGAATCCTTATGAGTTTTGTTCTATTGTATCATGCTTAGTTGAAGAAAACATTGCATTACTTTGGTTATTTTTCTTTGTGGATTTAACCCCTTTTGTAAATGCTTCCCTGTTAGTTTCAGTTTGATGCTCTTCTCCCAGCCCTAGGTGAGAGAAAATTTTGGCACCATCAGTTTGGAAACATTACCAAGAATAAGAAGACTTAATGGTCCAATGGTAGGAAATCTCTTCATCGGTTCTTCAATCTAATTTTTTCCCTTTTTCCTTTATTTATTTTTTTGAATCTAGGGTTTCATAATGCTCTACCTGGATCTATATTTCCTTGAGCTTAAATGATAAATATTTCTCTGATTATAATGTTGGTCGATCCAACAAAATTTGACATTTCTTGGCCATCATTTGAGGGTCTAAGTAATTTTTTTTTAATTTGCATCCCTACTCTACCAGACATTAGGGCTAGTATCAATGTACTTGCAGGATTTATCATCATTCAATGCATCCCTAACAGCGCTTTTTAGGATCTGATTTACATATTGTACAAATTTACAAGGTTTCCAAGGGTTTGAACTGAACATGTCCACTATTTTGAAGGATCGTTCCAAGTCTTATTGGGTTCAAAATCGTCTAGACTATCAAACCCTTCCTCAAACTCATCCATCAATTAGATATCTAATTGGAACGTTGTCACATATCATTGTTTCACCCCTACCAATACATTTTCAAAGTGAAATCGTTGCATGTTGTTCTGAGGTTTAGAAACTACAAAGAGTTAATGTTTTGGCTAATCACGTCTTAGGCTAATGTTTTACTACATTTATTATCCACATTATAACTACTATAAAAATGGCCTAGTAGGAGGCCTAACGACCTTGTCAAAGGCCCCTTGCATCATCTTTGTTTGTTGTTCAAAACATATCTATGTAGGACGGTCTAAGGTGCAGGGTTTACAATGCGCAAGTTTAAGGTTGTGACATTGTGCCTTGAAAACATTTTGAGATCCTTTGATTCTATATACCATGAAGAGGCAAACTGACCCCAAGATACCCCCAACGTTCTCACTTAGATGCCCAATGTTACCTCTTCTTTGTTTTTTGTCCTCTTTACTATCAAAAATTGCAGAAAATCATAGTGGGCATACTAAGGTTTATTGGTTATTCTACAAGGCAATGTTGGATGATATCTTTGTTCCTGGGAGTGGTTTCCCTTCATTTGTCCTAAAACCCCCATAAATGATCTCCTAAATCTCTACAGCATTGCCTATTATTTGTTGGTTGGGAGGGTCGATTTATACACTCGAGGTTTTTTAGTTTGCAATGTGTATTTGATCCATACCATACGTTGTAGTTTGTTGAATATTGATATTGATGGCATAAGTTGGGGGCTAAGCAATGACAAAATCTAGTGGCATATGCACTTTGAAATCCAATACAGTGGTGTTCACTATAGCTGATATATTTTTTGACTATAACTTTCATTTATGACAGCAATATTTTACATGGTTCATGGCATACATGTTGTTCAAAAACCATTGAATGGTGCAATTATGGTTATAAGTCTATTGCTACAGTGATCTATTTCATGTTAATGATTCATTATTTTCATCATTGACGAATTCCATGAAGGAGTATGCGGGGGCATCACGCATGGAGAGTGATAGCTTACAAGATTTTAAGGGTTGGATATTATTGGCCAAAGTTATTTACTGAGGTGAATGCAAGGGTCAGAGCCTTCAATTCATGCCAATTATTCGCTAGTAAGAAGAAGCTCCCTTCCCTACCTTTAATCCTAGTAAAAGTTGAAGCTCCTTTCCAACAATGGGGCCTAGACTTTATCTGAGAAATCCATCTGCAATCAAGTTCTCAACATAGATGGATTCTGTTA
>SNQJ01S0019039.1:187108-199468 GCA_010110895.2 Picea sitchensis | reverse complement strand
TAAACTTCTCCAAGTGGTCGCGTTGGTTGGGGTCGTGGATGTTTCCCCGTAGGGGTTTTACCACGTGAAAACATCGGTGTGTTGATTTTTGATCTGGTTATCTGAGTGGTTACTGAAGGTGTTCGTCCTCTGTTGGAATACCTGTGTTGTCGAACAGATTCTAAATGTTGTCGATTGCTTTACAAAATGGTTTGAAGCCACTCCAACTCAGAATGCTACAGATTCAGTAGTAATAAACCTCTTGGAAGAAAACATCCTATCAAGATTTGGTTGTCCTCTAAAAATAATCACTGACAACGCACAAGATTTTAAGTCTATGGAAATGAACAATTTTTGTCAGAAATAAAATATTGTTCTAGGTCATTCTACAGCTTATTATCCTCATGGAAATGGGTTCGTTGAATCATCTAACAAGAGCCTGATGACTATAATCAAAAAATACTTGACAGAAAATAAAAAAATCTTGGCATATCCACCAAAAGTATGCCCTATGGGTGAACCAAATTGGCACCAAGAAATCAATAGGTATGTCTCCTTTCCAGTTGGTTTATGGTACTGACGCTATCCTTCCTATCAATATTTCTCTTCCTGTGATGAAACTCTGGTAGGATGCAAATGAATATCCGAACGACGTTACGAGAAGGATGAATCAAATCATCGAAGTTCAGCAAAATGGGGTGGAAGAGGATGAAAAAATTCAAAAGTACCAGTATAATATGAAGGTCCTTTTCGATAAAAAATACAAAGACAGGGATTCTATCCCTGACGGTTAAGTTTTTAAATGGGAGGCTAGAAAATAAGATGCAGGGAAACATGGCAAGTTTGTCATCTCTAGTTCGGACCATTCAAAATTGCAACTGCTGAGGGAAAAAACTCTTTCTCACTGGAAAATCTTAATGGAGAAATCCTTGAAGCTCCTATCAATGGGTGTTACTTAGAACATTTCGTGCAGTATTCATATTTCAGATTTCCATTGTATATATCGGTTTGGATTGACATTCGTTATTTTAATTTTCAATTTTTCTTTTCTTTTTGCAAATTTTCTTTTGGATAACCTTGATCTACTCCACCAGAATTCACAGACCAACAAATATCTGGTCATTCAACGTGACGATTTGATAGAGAATTTGTAGGCCATATTGACCCTAACAGAGGGCACGATGATAGATATTTTGGCCTTCAAAACTCAAGCATCGGAAATCAATGAGAAGTTGGAAGTTGCCCAGGAAGAACTTTATCTGAAAGTAGATGCCATCCAGAAATGCTATCAGGTAGTAGACATTTCCCTAAAATATATCTATGTCAAGGAAGGAGAGGCCTTCTCAGCCCAGTCTAATTTTCAAGAAGTTCTCATATCGATGTAGAAAGCTAATACCCCTGATTTTCCTCTACTCTCTTATTTTGAACAAGTAAGAGGTGAAATGGCCCTAAAGGCCTGGGAAACAAATCTGGGAGAAGGAAAGAAACTTGCCAGAGAGGTGAAAGAGGATTTTTCAGAGGCATTGTCATCATTAAACAAAAATTGGATTGAGTTTGAGGGGAATAATATCTCAAAATCCCTGGGGCAAATTGAGATAGAAATGAACCAGCAAAGGTCTAGAAAGAACAAGGAAGCTACTCAGGAAGCCATCCGAGAAATAATCCAAATATATCTTTGTAAAATCAATGAATGGTTAGTTGACCCAATTTTGCAGTTCCAGCCCATAGTCCAAGAAGTGAACAAGATTCAGGAAACGTTTCCCCAAATACAGAAGAAATTGCTTGCCTTCAAAGTAAATGAGAGGATTGAGCCTTCAAGGTTCGTGATAGCATTTATGTATAGATGCACCCAATGCATTGAACTAGGAAAAGAAACTGTAGCTGGGAGAAAATGAGAAAACATGCACAGTGTCCATCCCTTCCACCCTCTCTACCTTTCACCCTCCAACAGTCACTTACCTCGTCTATCCCTACCACCTGCATTCTAACCTCCACTCATCCCACCTCATCATCGGACACTTGTCCCCCCATCATTATTTCCATGGAAATTTACTCTCCCATGTGGCCGTTATACATCCCTTGATGAGCGAACATTGTTCTATTCATCTAATTATCCTCCCCCCATGACCTCAACTACAAATTCATTGCCCTGCTTAACATACCCGAAGGGACAAATGGCAATGAGATCAAATAGCCAAAACAGTAATCCAAATGATTGAGGTGGCCTTAATGACATGTGTACCCAACCCAAAGGTCAAAGGAAAATGAGAGCTTCTACCAGCAAACGAATAGACATAGGAAAGCATCAGCGAGACTCATCAATATTTACACGATGTTGTTTTATTCAGATGTATTCTATTTTTAGTTAAACATTGTAAGAATTCCAACGATTTTAAGTTGTGAAATATTTTGTATAAATACATATATTTAAGACATATTCAAGGCTAATTCTTTCCAAATGTATAGAGAAACTTCTTTTTGAGTATTAGTACAAGTGCAGACAAATATTCTAAGTTTCGTTCAATTTGAGTTATGTGTTCCTTCTGCATTTACATTTCTTTGAATTTCTTTCTATAATTCTTGAAGAGTGATTGATTTCAATTTAGTATTACGTCTACTACGATTATATTATACCAGGATTTCATTCAGTAAATAGCTTTTCCTATGTTATTACTGTGAGTAAAACAAGACCTGTGATCTGTGTGAATTACTGCATTTTATATCCTATTCAAGGGTGTGTCTTCTACTTTTCTCCTACTGCAACAACGTGAGACTTATCTTTAATTAATACATGACTTTGTTTAATAGTTTTGTAACTCTTTCTACATCATATGTTAGTATAATTGCGGCTCAGATAACGAGATACAGCCTATGTACTAGCCTATTATTAATTTCATTTAAAGATCATTTCTCATAAAACTGAAGGTAGAAAAGGCACTCATTAAAACTTTTCATTTAAAACCTTTGATGCCTAACATTATTCCTTGATCCTTAGAATCAATCTTAGAAACAACATATTTTTGGCGTCATTGTTGGGGATGAAGAAACGAAATCATTTTCCCTGGGAAAATGACAAGGTAAAATTTTGGTCTTTTATGGTGAAAAGGGATGAATACGTAAGTAAGGATTATTTTAGTTTTCACCTGGCAACTCCACCATAGACAAAACTAAAATTCGGTCGAAAGAATACCAGGAAAAACCCGGATGAAAAGAAAACTACACCAGTATCGGATCCCAAAAAAATTTTGAAACCAAAAGGATATCTCAGACAGACTGCTACATCAGCGGGTAAGGTCTATCAACCTAGAGTTACACAAGTTAATGTTAAGGTTCTCGTTGAAGAACTAACTCCTAAAGAAATTTTTAAACAAGTTCATTCTATAGAGGCATCAACAAGTAAACCTGAAGTTAAACTCGAAACTCCAAAGGTAATTATTCCCGAAATAAAATTTGAGATCGACCAGATCATCCTCGTTTCATTCATAGATACTTTTACCAGTGAGAACAAA
The DNA here is from genome assembly GCA_010110895.2 of Picea sitchensis. Lineage (NCBI taxonomy): Eukaryota > Viridiplantae > Streptophyta > Pinopsida > Pinales > Pinaceae > Picea > Picea sitchensis. Next base: position 195,980 of record SNQJ01S0019039.1, on the reverse strand, counting down.
GGATCCATTTCAATCCCTTCTATCAATAACACTCACCTGATTCTTTCCTTTCTCGAAGTAAAAGTTTTTGTTTCCCGAAATCCTGAAGATTATTTTCTATACCTGGATTCATCCCATATTGCCTCTCCCATATATACATCTAGTAAACCTAAGGAACCCAGCTCAAGTTTCCATTTTCCCACTCACCTAGATTTTTCGTCTTCTCACGATATTTTTCCTGAGCTTCATTCGCAACATCCCGAAGTATTCAAAGGATCAATAGAACAGTCTTTTGAAATTTTTGAAAATCTCCTTTTTAGTCCCTGAATTTTGTCTCCTAGACTTTCAATGGTCAATGTTGGAGGTGTTGGTGACAGAGGTGCAGGGTTTGGTAGAAAATCTCAACCCCCTAGTATTTTTTCCAAGGTAGCCACTAGATATTCTCCCTTATTCATCCCTATTGTCTTGCACAACTTACCTGAAAATTACATGAAGAACCTCCCCAAATTCATGGGAGAAGGGGATCTAATAGCAACAGAACATATAGCCTTTTTGGATCAATTTTTTGTTATCCTTGGAATTGAGCACGAGGAAGTTTACTCAATATTTTTAGTACAGAATTTTGAAGGACAGGTAAGAACTTGGTTCATAGGACTCTTAGTAGGTTCCATACGATCATATGACAATCTAGAAAATGCCTTCCTAAGACAGTGGGGTGAGAAAAAGGATCATCTTTATTACCTAACCGAATTCAGAGCTTTGAGAAATAATACTTTTGAATCAGTCCTTGAATTTATACAGAGGTTTAATAATATTTATCAAAAAATCCTCGTTGAATTCCAACCTTCTCAACCAACCGCAAAAGTCACTTTTGTAGGGTCTTTGGATTATGATTTTTCTCTACTTTTGAGAGAAAGGAGATCTACTACTTTATCAGGAATGCAATATGATGCTATAGAAATTGAGTCCAATATGATGGCATCTGGGAAGTTTAAAACTAAGGTTGATATGGGAGCGAGATAAACTAGGTGTTTCAAAGAACAGGCATGACCCTCTGGATCTGGAAAGTCCGAAGAGGAAAAAATGGATGAGATGGCCAAAATTATTAAAGATTTATCAAACCAAATTTCCAGGATGGAATTAGATCAAGAAAAACCTGATCCATACGTTAGGAATAAATTCAGGAGAAACCCTAATCCTTAGATACAACAAAGACAAGTAAAAAACAAAGATCAAAAGATCCAAGCCCCCTTTAAAACTGAGATTTTCATGCAGAGAGATGAAGTCCAAGACTATGAGGAATTAGAGGAAGATCTAAACAACCTTAGCGATGATGATCTTGATCCTCACTTAACTAAGCAGGATTATGAGAAATCCTTAGACCTCGAATCTTTGTTTAACAATGATGAAAACATCAACAATCTGGGGGATGTTGATGATTGTAGCTATGTGAGACATTCTCTAGCTTACAAACCTGTGAGATGTGGATCATTGCAGCTATGTGAGTCTTTCTCTCAGCTTACAAACTTGAGAGAAATCCCCTAAGAAGGGTACATGGTTCCTACCTGAGACTAAGCTGGAACGTAGAGATTACCTCCTCCATTCAGAGAGTTGAGAAGAACTCCAAATGATTATCCAATGGGAAAGGCGATCTATTGAGTTAGATGTGCATGTGGTTGAGCACAAGGTGAACGTTTGAAACCCAAAAGTGTTGGGTGCATATTCATGTGAACAGAAATGAAGATGATGTATTAGCCTCCTCTGAGTAGTAGAGTTGATGAGAAAAATCTAGATGATTCTCCTGTGTGAGGCTGTGGGAAAGAAGATTTGTAGAGTGGACGTGCATGTGGACGAGCATAGGTGAACGTGTGATGAAATGGTTCTCCTATGTAATGCAGTGAGCCAAAGATATGTACATCCCTATGGATGTTCCCCTAGTGGATGAGCACTAGTGGGTGTATCAGATCCTTTGTTATATTGTACAAGAGTTATACCTACATGTAACCCTAATTGTAATGTAAGGGGTACAGGTCGTCCCTACCTTAATGTAATTGGTAATTAATGTAAAAGATAATTAATCTGGTTAATATTAATTATATTATAAGTTAAGTGAGGTTGTCCATGTTATGCCAATAGACACTTATGTTGACAGGATTAGGTTAATATAAGTAAAGGTAAAATCCTCATTGAGGAATCATATATTTCATGTGTGTTTGGAAATTTCAAAAAGTACACTTCTTTGGAAAAGGTGTACACCTCTCTTGAGCGCTAGAGTTCTAGGGTTTGAGAACCCTCTTGTGTGCTAGGGTTTATMTTGGTGGTGAAGGTATTTCTCTTGAATAATATAGCAAAGGATTTGGCTAGGTTTTCTTCCCTTGTTGAGAAAGGTTTCCCAGGATACTTCTTGTGTTCTTGTGCATGGTGCTTCTTCTTGTGATCTTGGTTGYTGCAACATATATGGTTATGATTAAATGATAAAATGGAACTAACTTCATGATTAACCTATCATATTGAAAAATCAACATGGTATYAGAGCATATGTCTTGAAAGAATCCATTGCACAAGCATCCACCAAGTCTCAGCACACCTTTTGCAGAATCGTACGGCCCTTCTAGGGTTTCCAAAAAAAATTRTATGGTCTTCCTTTCAGTGGTGATTCAACCCTTAATAATTGGACATTGGGGATACTTTTGGCATAGAAGAGTACAACCTCTTCCAGCACATCTCTAGAATCTCTCAAAACGAAATTTTGAGAAATTTTGATTTTTGGCTCTAGGGTTTCTAAGGTGCCGAAAATTCCTGCAAAATATTAATTCTGGGTTTTTGAAGAAACGATTTTCCTGAATCAGCAAGAATCTTTGTTGTACTTTCAAATTGATTGTTGGCATTCATAAGTCCAATATAATCCAAGTTTTCTAATTCAACCTAATCATTAGGTTTTCAAAATCTAGTTGGCGAGAATTTGAAGAAACCAGTCAAATGAAGAATAGAGCATTAGTAGAAGATAGGCTTGATGGAGAAAGAAACTTCAGCTCCTAGAAATCAAGGCTTCTAGACACTCTTGAATAAGATGACCTCTTGGATGTGAGAACTAAAACCCTACCAGCCACATCTACAGATATAGAGAAGAAGTAAGAAAGGAAGAAGATGTCAAAGCAAGAAAATTAATCATCTGCTTAGTAAGAGACCACCTCTTACCTCGGATTTCCAACCTAAAGATAGCCTATGATATGTATGAATCCTTAAAAGTAATGTTTGAAGTGACAACACCCTCAAATCTCTTTCCCTAAAGATAAAACTTCAAAGTACCAAAATGACAAAGGGTGATTCAGTTGCCATCTTCTTTATGAAGTTATCAAAGATTAAGGAACAGCTAGAGACCATCGGGGAAATCATGTATGATAGAGAACTTGTCTTAACCACTATCCAGAATCTTCCAAAATCGTGGGAGCCTTTCATTCATAGTATCATTGGAAGAGAATCTCTACCAACCTTTGATCGTCTATGGACAGATTGTACTCAAGAAGAACTTAGAATTAGAAATAGAGGAGTGGAAAATTCCTCAAAAGAAAATCATGCCCTTGCACTTCATACAAAGAAGGGAGGAAAGTTCAAAAGAAATTTCAGGAAAATATTTAAAAGTGAAAAGTCTTCATCACATCCAGGATATCAAAGAAGAGATGTTTCAGAAATTCAATGCTTCAGATGTGACAGCTATGGACACTATGCAAGAAATTGTCCAACCAGGAAGAAGGGAGGACAATATGCTTCCACCGCTGACATTGATCCAGACCCACCTCAAAAGAATGAAGAAAAGAGAGAGGAGAAGTACTTCCTCTAAAATTGAATCATGACTACAAACTAGGTAAACCAATTGATTTCAAATGTTATAGTTGATTGCATTTTTTGAATAAATCCCTAGTATGGGAATCCTTAAAGACTTGGACCATTATCCCTGGTACGGGATTCCAAACCATATTGATAGATTATTATACGATACAATCAGAGATGTTGTCCTTAAGAAGAAGATATATCCATTCAAAACAAACCCAGAGAATATCATATGAAGATTGGCAGTAAAACAATACCTTCTCCCCCTTCAGCAATTCAGATGGAGACAAACATTATTCCAGTTGATCCAGGTTCTTTAGTTGATCAAGCATGCAGCTGATAAAAGTGTCGAGAAATACAAAGTGAGATCTATAGCCAGAGGTTTCTCACAAACAGAGGGAGTTGTCTATGATGATACACTTGATCCAGTAAACTCGATATACTTTCATCAGTACTACCATCCATGAGTTGGAAACTATATCATATGGATGGGTTCTTTATGAGATTGGATTTCATCATAGTGTTGTTGATCCAAACCTATATTATTGCAGTGTTGGTGACGAGAGCCTGATTTTGATGACTTATTCAGAAAGTCTTGTTGTTGGATACAAGTAAGCCTTGACTTCTGATTTCTAGATGAAGGATATGACTATGATGCGCCACTTCTTGGGACAAGAAGTATGACAGAGGACCGATGAGATTTTCCTAAGTCAAGGAAAACATACAACGGGAATATTAAAAGAAGTTCAGTATGACAGAATGCAAAACCACCATTATGGATTTGAATAAAATGAATGATGATGATTCAGACGATATTGATCCATTGCGAATTGGATCATTGATCTATTTGGTTAACACCAAACCTGATTCATGCTATGCATTGAATGTGCTTAGTCAATCCATGAGTCAGCCGAGACAGACTCACTAGATAGCAGTAAAGCATGTATTGAGATATATACGAGGCACAGTTGAATATGGCCTAAGATATGCCTCCAGTGTGAACTTGAGTTTGCAAGATATGTTGATACAGGTTGAGCAGAGAGTACAATGGATCGGAAGATCACATATGGTTTTTGCCTTACCATGAAGTTTTCCATGATTTCTTGATGTAGAAAGAAACAAAACTTCATGTCCTTGAGTACCACAGAAGCAGAGTATATAGCATCGAGTGTGTGAAGCCATATGGATTCACAAGCTTCTGACAAATTTAATTGATCATGAGATGAATCCTATGATGATGACCAAGAGCCATGTGAAAAACTCCTTAAAGAACCCAATGATTCATGATGAATCAAACACGATGAGATGAAATATCCTTATATCATAGAGATGATGCAGAGMAAAATTGTACACATACAGTACCWTCCTACACATGAGAAGATTGCAGAAATATTCACCAAACTAACTTGGTGAAGAATACCTTCCTAGTTGCGAGGGAKTATTGATGACTCCAGCCAAGACAAAATTCAAAGTACATCCATGTGAGACTTGGAATGATGAAGAATGCCTCCCTAGTTGAGAGGGAGTGTTGATGATTGCAGCTATGTGAGACATTCTCCATCTTACAAACCTATGAGACGTGGATAATTGCATCTATGTGAGTCTTTCTCTCAGCTTACAAACCTGAGATAAATCCCCTAAGAAGGGTATGCGGTTCCTACCTGAGACTAAGCTGGAACATAGAGATGACCTCCTCCATTCAGAGAGTTGAGAAGAACTGCAGATGATTATCCAGTGGGAAAGGCGATATGTTGAGTTAGACATGCCTGTGGCTGAGCACAAGGTGAACGTTTGAAACCCCAAAGTGATGGGTGCATTGTCATGTGAACAGAAATGAAGATGATGTATTAGCCTCCTCTGAGAAACAAATGATGAGAAAACTCCAGATGATTCTCATGTGTGAGGCAATGGGAAAGAAGATCTGTAGAGTGGACGTGCCTGTGGACAAGCACATGTGAACGTGTGAAGATCTAGTTCTCCTGTGTAATGCAGTGAGCCAGAGATATGTACATCCCTATGGATGTGCCCCTCGTGGATCAGCACTAGTGGGTGTATCAGATCCTTTGCTATATTGTAAAAGAGTCAGACCTTCCTGTAACCCTAATTTTAATGTAAAGGGTATAGGTCGACCCTACCTTAATGTAACTGGTAATTAATGTAAAAGATGATTGATCTGATTAATATTAATTATATTATAAGCTAAGTGAGGTCGGCCCTGTTGTGCCAATAGAAACTTATGTTGAGAGGATTACGTTAGTATAAGTAAAGGTAAAATCCCCTTTGAGGAATCATATATTTCATGTGTGTTTGGAAATTTCAGCAAGTACACTTCTTTGGAAAAGGTGTGCACCTCTCTTGGGCGCTAGAGTTATAGGGTTTTAGCACCCTCTTGTGTGCTAGGGTTTATCTTGGTGGTGAAGGTATTTCTATTGAAGAATATAGCAAAGGATTTGGCTGGGTTTTCTTCCCTTATTGAGAAGAGTTTCCCACGATACTTCTTGTGTTCTTATGCATGGTGCTTCTTCTTGTGATCTTGGTTGCTGCAACATTTATGGTTATGATTAAATGATAAAATGGAATGAAAATCATGTTAAACCTAGCATATTGAAAAATTAACAGGGGACTCTACGTATAAAGGTCTCAACAACTCAATGATGGTTGAACCTCAACATAAATATGATTTAAGGCCAAGAGAGAAAAGTTCTACAAATATTCCACAAAAAAATATTTTATCAAGAAATAAATCAAATGATGAATCAGTTACTAAACCATCAACTGAGACGCAAGTTTCTCGAACAAACAAAGTTGAAACAAGAAGAGTGCAAACTAAGAAGCCAGAAAATACAGAAGTTGAAGTTCAGACCAGATAAATTCAAAAAACAATAGCGGGCTTCAATTTAGAAAATGAACTTAATAAAATTAAAATCCCAATGCCACTGGTTGAACTTGCTAAAAACCCGATCTATAAAAATCAAATCGCTAAAGCAATAAATTTTTCCGTTGTTGAATGTCAAGTTGATGTTATCAATTTGCAGGATGAAAGACCTACAATCATGTTCGGTCCACACATTGAAAAAAATAAGGATTTTGTTTCTTCGTTCTATATTACACTAATTGTGCACGATCATTTACTTCACAATTGCATGATATACTCAGGATCCTCTCATAATTTAATGCCTAATATTATCATGGAAAAAATAGGCCTTGAAATTACCAAACCTTATCAAGATTTGTACTTGTTTGACTCTAGAAAGGTTAAGTGTCTGGGTATGATTAAATATTTAGTTGTAAATATTGCACATATCTCTGTGAAAAGTATCCTTATGGATGTGGTTGTTGTTGACGTTCCTTCCAAGTACAGCATGCTTCTATCCAGATCTTGGGGTGCCAAGTTAGGAGGATTGGTTCAGCTAGACATGACTTACGCTACAATCCCAATTTTTGGTGGACAATTCACTCGACTGTACAGAGAAACTAGATTGGCGTATACTGTAAGTGACCCTCAAAACCCCAATAACTACTAAGTCTATGTTGCGGATCAAAACTTGGGAAATTGTATATTATCTATAGATGACGATTTTGAAGAATGTACCGAAGAAGAAAATCAAAAAATAGAAATTTCAAAGAAAAACGTAAATGTTAGAGAAGGGATGTGGAAAATGTTCTTCGATGGTGCCTCATCCTGCGAAGGAGGAGTTGGGGTTTTATTCATGGCATGAGGTGATGAGTATGTTATTCCTTTCTCTTATATATTACAGTGGGAGGTCGATTACACTAATAATGTTTGTGAATATAAAGCTCTAGTTTTAGGATTGGAAGTTGCAAGGAAGTTAAAAATCAAACATCTGATAGTTTATGGTGATGAAGAGCTCATTGTAAAACAAGTAAAAAAGAAGTATCAGGCTAAGAATCCAAGGTTGATATCATATACAAATTTCACCTAGGATATTATAGAGAATTTCTTCTCATCCTTTAATATTCACTCTATTACCAGAATGCAAAATCAGCAAGTCGATTCCTTGGCCAAGGCTGTTGTGACCTTCATACCACCTATTATTTTGAAACTGAAATATCACATCGAGATGACACATAGACCTTCGATATCGAACAATGTTCAACACTGGAAAGTGTCTGGAGATGACAAACAAATCAAACAGTTCCTGGAAATGGTTGATGAGTTTTCTGAAACTCACATAGATCAGGAAAATCAGAATGATCCTGCTTGGATTATGCAGGAAGGAGAGAACCCAGAAAAAATCCAAGATAAGATTGCAAATCACCGCATGCTCTTGCTTAAGAACAATCAAATTCCCAGAGGCCTGATCCCCTTAGAAAGGTTGTTTGACTAGGATGACATACCTTTAAAGTCTACCTTACGAACTCAGCCTGAAGAAATTGAAGACTATAATGTAGGAACTAATGAAGATCCCAAAATGGTCAAAATATCAAAATACCTTTCGGCCCAAATAAAGAGTAAGTACGTTGATTTACTTAGGTAGTATAAAGATGGTTTTGCATGGTCTTATGATGATCTAAAAACTTATGATGCCTCTTTTACTGAACACAAGATTCCTTTAAAACATGGTATTAAACCTTTCAGGTAGAAGCTTAGATAGATAAACCATAATCTCATGCCGGTGATAGAAAGGGAAGTTAAGAAACTCCTCAATGTAAAAATCATCGTTCCACTCAGATACTCTAAATGGGTGGCCAATTTGGTCCCCGTTAGAAAGAAGAACGGTGAAATAAGACTCTACGTTGATTTTGAAACTTAAATCGGTCATCTCTTAAAGATAACTACCCGCTCCCAAAGATGGACCATGTTCTGGAGAAGGTAGTAGGGGATAATAGGATTTCCACGATTGATGGTTTTTCAGGATATAATCATACCGTTGTTCATGAAGATGACAGATAAAATACGGTGTTTACCACTCCATGGGGAACCTTTATGTACGATAAAATGCCCTTTGGTTTGATGAATGTAGGAGCCACTTTCCATAGAGCGATGGATATCGCATTCGTCGGTGAGAGAGACAAATTTGTTGTTATTTATCTAGATGAT
>SNQJ01S0019039.1:176371-186548 GCA_010110895.2 Picea sitchensis | reverse complement strand
GGATGTAGAATTAAGATATGATATACTTGGAAAATAAGCTTATGTAATGGTGAAGGCTCTCAAATATTTCAGAACATATGTCTTGCACTCCAAAATAATCACCTATGTTCCAACAAATGCTATTAAGGATATCTTGGTTCAGCCAAACAGTGATGGAAGAAGAGGGAGATGGTTGGCTAAAATTCAAGAGTTTGATCTAGAAGTGAAACCGACCAAGCTAGTCAAAGGTCAAGGTCTTGCGAGGCTGTTAGCTTAATCAAATTTCAGAGCGCTCAGAATAAATAACCTCGGATCACATGATTCTCTCCTGGATATAGAGGAAATTAACGATTAGGCACCTATGATTCAAAATGAAGATAAGTTTTGTTCCTCTACCTCGTACCATGATATTGTTGCATACCTCCTTACTCTTCAATGCCCAAATAATATGACTCCTTCAAAAGAAAGGACTTTAAAACTACACACAATTTGAAGGATCAGATCATGTCACTGAGAGGGGGGGGTGAATCAGTGACACAATAATTTTATCATTTTATTTTATTTATGCAAACAGAATTTTGATACAATATTTTATAGTGGAACCCAATTGGGAAAAACCACAAACGCTTTTCTATTAACTGCAAAAAAAAATTTACAATTTACATAGAAGAAAGATATTCTTCCTTTTCAATCAGCACCAACTGATCAGGATGCACCCACACCCTTATTCACCAGCACCAACCGGTAGGAGGATACAACCCCTTGTTTAATCAGCTACAACTGACAGGGAAGCACCAACTCCCTCTACAGGCACCAACCTGCCCTTGCACCACCCAACCACCCTTGATTTTCTGAATCTGGACAAAATTATGTATCAAGTCTTTTACTGCATCTCTCTTTGCTTCTCTGATTTAATATATTCTCTGATTCAGACTGTAGAGACACTTTTCTTCTCAACACTCTTCCTCGTTTATATATTCTTCAAAATGCTGTGAGAGTGATACACTGTGTCCCTTGGTTTTGAACCATCTCACCTCTTTATTTAACTTAACCATAATCATTGATTATTATTTTTACTGTGAAGGATTTTTGTAAATTAATCACATATGGATCAATTTCATCCTTTAAACTCGATCCCGAATCTATTTTGTTTTCACAGAAACTAAATTTTGCGGAGCCGCTTCCTTCAAACCATTACATGTGACTGAGCCTTATAGAACCATCGGCTTACCAATTACAACGACGTATTATATTTTCATTTAAATCTCTTATATCATATGACCAACGGTGGTGACCAAACACTAGGCCAAACGAGCGCTTGAGCACTTATCAATTTAAATGGTCCTGATTCAATCTTCAGATGAGATGAACGACTGACAGAACTTCTCCCTTCGAAACTTCAGGTTTTCAACTTTTCAAACCTTCAAATCAGATCGGACAGTTTATTTCACGGAAACAAATCAATGGTCAGATTTGATCCTTACACTAATCATTTCATTGTTTAATCCGACAGCTAGGACTTAATCAAGCATCGTGATGGATGGCCACCTTTTACTCTGGGACTTCGAGTATTTCAACTTACACTATCCTTCCACTGTAGTAGATCAACGGATGAGAATTCTCCCAAAGTGTTTCTTTATATCGGACGAACCATGTCTACTTTGGGATTCTGTCCTTCGGGACTTCGGAGCTTTTTTCATTTGTTAGTGGTGAAACTCCCGAAGTAATTCTTTTGTAGTGACCTAATTCATTAACGTCACATGTTGACATGGCACGATCCAATTTCCTCTTGACTCATGTCATCATCTGATTATCCCATGTGTACTTGTTGACGTGGTCTTCTGCCACACGTCCTTGTTGACCTGGTATGCCACAAGTCCTTCCTGATGTGATCTGCCATATGTCTTTGCTGAAGTAGATCGCCCACACGTCCTTGTTGATGTGGTCTGTTGACATGGTCTTCCACATGTCCTCTTGAATCGGATGGTTGAGGCTTACTTCAAATGATCCGGCGGTCGAGAATTTATTTCGGCTCTCCGGGCCTCCGGGCTTTAGGAATTTCAAATCTCAAACTTAAAATTTTGAAGTGAGATTTTTTCGGAGCTTAAGCTCCTCACATATTTAGAATGATCTGATGGCTGACGAGTATTCAGATAATAGACAACTTATCCTTTCTACTTATCCTGTCCTTCCACTTAATTTTAATCTGACGTCTGACGGGAATTCAGATAATTGAGATCTCAGATCTTTCAGCTTATCCTATCCTTCCATTAAAAAGTGATCCAACGGCTATGAAGAATCTTGAAGCAGATCCATGATCAAGGATGGTTGCAGAACCACAACTTGCGAGTGATTTAACTTGTCACCAAAACTCCATAATTTGAAGTTGTGTGTTGGTGAGTCAACCACAATCGTTGATCTTCGAGGCTATAAGATTTTATGGTCCTGACTAATTTTGGGATGGGAAATAGCACGATGTTTAATTCTCCTTTCGATCTCCGCAATCTATCCTTGTCGTTGATCTGGCGATTGTGTATCCGATGGTCATGACTAAATATGACTTAATCTGATCGTTTGTTGGATCAACCACAGTCGTTGATACTTGAGTTTATGAGATCTGACAATCTAGACCGATTGCGGGATTGTAACTAGCGAGTTGTTTAATTCTTCTTTCACTCTCTGCAATTCATCCCTGTCGTTGATCTGGCGATTGCGCATAAACGGTTTTGATTTGATGTGAGTTTCATCGCGCCATACCTACTAAGTTTCAATGTGCCATCTCTTTTGAGATTTGATCTTTATTCATTAACTCTCCTAAGATTTAATCTCTGCATATCGTCCAACTGTTCGACATCAGTCATTATATATTGTTGACCAGTCCTCCAACAATTCTTCTGAGATTCATTGTGTCGTCTCTTCTGAGCTTTGATATTCATTCACTAACCATCCTGAGCTTTTATCTCAACTTATCATCACATCAATGATATAGACTATTGACATCAATGACAATACAACAATGACACTATGTCCAACACAATTAAGTATTGCATTGTTGATGGCAAGTTGTACTAGAAATACCCTCTTGGTTTCTTGTTATGTTTCCTGACAGAAGCTGAAATAGGAGTCATTGATGAATTCCATGAAGGAGTATGTGGGGGGCATCATGTCTGGAGAGCGACAGCTTACAATATTTCAAGGGTTGGATATTATTGGCCAAAGCTATTTACTAAGGTGAATGAAAGGGTCAGAGCCCGCAATTTGTGCCAACTGTTTTCTAGTAAGCAGAAGCTCTCTTCCCTACCTTTAATCCCAGTAAAAGATGAAGCTCCTTTCCAACAATGGGGGCCTAAACTTTATCGGAGAAATCCATCTGCAATCAAGTGATCAACATAGATGGATTCTAATCGCTATTGATTACTTTACGAAATGGGTTGAAGCCATTCCAACTCGGAATGCTACAGATTTAGTAGCAATAAACTTCTTGGAAGAAAACATCCTATCAAGATTTGGTTGTCCTCGAAAAATAATCACTGACAACACTCAAGATTTTAAGTCTATGGCAATGATCAATTTTTATTAGAAATACAATATTGTTCTAGGTCATTCTACATCTTATTATCCTGAGGGAAATAGGTTGGTTGAATCATATAACAAGAGCTTGATGACTATAATCAAAAAAGCCTTGACAGAAAATAAAAATGCTTGGCATATCCACCTAAAGTACGCCCTATGGGCGTACCGAATTGGCACCAAGAAATCGATAGGTATGTCTCATTTCCAATTGGTTTATGGTACTAACGTTGTCCTTCCTATCAATCTTGCTCTTCTTGTGATGAAACTCTGGCAAGATGCAAATGAAGATCCAAACAACATTACAAGAAGGATGAATCAAATCATCACAGTTCAAAAAAACAGGGTGGAAGTGGATGATAAACTTCAAAAGTACCAGGATGATATGAAGGTCCTTTTCGATAAAAAATCCAAAGACATGGATTTTCTTCCTGGCGATTTAGTTTTAAAATGGGAGGCTAGAAAATAAGATGTATATAAACATGGCAACTTCGATCATCTCAGGTTCGGACCATTCAAAATTGCAGCTGCTGAGGGAAAAAACTCTTTCTCACTGGAATATCTTGATGGAGAAATCCTTGACTCTCCTATCAATGGGAGTTACTTAAAACATTGCATGCAGTAGTCATATTTCATATTTCCATTGTATATATCGGTTTGGATTGACATTCGCTATTTTAATTTTCAATTTTTCTTTTATTTTGTAAATTATCTAAGTCATTTGATCATTTGTTGTAGATATTTTAAATAAATTATGATTGCTTGACATCGTTTAAACAAAATATAAAACATCTGTGTCACATACCGTCTCTATTCTACGGGATTTTCTGACATTTTGCATTTTATTCCTTTTGCAAAATTTATCTTGTTGAACGGGAGGTAAGGTTGAATAAGAATTCGACGCTCATTTTTCAAACATTTGATTTCTCTCAAAACAGGTGATGAATTAATGATCTTCCTGGTTGAAATTTCAAAAGGAAAATGAGGTATGAGTCCCTACCCTTCTAGTTCAAATAAAATTTTTAGGGAATTCTTTGAAATGAACGGGAAGGAAGTTTCACTCATAATAATAATATCACCCGACCTAAAAATCAGAGAGGTATAAGATTAGAGATTAAAGTGTCATACTGATGAATTCTAAAGCCATCTCTGAATTAAAAATAAAATAAAAATAAATAAGCTAGAAGGAAGTCTAAATTAAATACACAAGCTTATGTGAGATTGGGATTTTTGTGTCAGGTCCTTCGAATCCTCAGTTTGGTTACTTTTACCTATCCCCAAGTTCTTATCCACTTCATATTTTATTTTTCCTTTCTAAATCTTCATAGAAATAAAGAAACTCGCCATGACTCTGAGAACTCAAAAACATATTTTCAAAACAAGATTAGGCGAAAATATGTATGTTCCTTTGATTTCAATTGAAAAAGTGTGTCTAGGCTAATCCTGATAATTTTAGCTCCTCTATCAGACTCTAAACTAGCTAATTCGCTCAAGGTTGATCCCTGAAAAGATTAATATTCCCATAAAATTCTCCCCTATAGGCGAAGATGTATTGAAAATTGGAAGAAAGTTAGTTTTAGAGTATTCTTAAAATCGTTGACAGACCTTCTTTTCAAAAAAATTAAACAGATATCATCCCTTGTATGACACATAAAGATTGATTGGCACCACTTCAAAATGTTAAAATATAAGACAAATGGTGAAAGGAAAATCATAATTTGATTGCCACCATCTTGTCCAAAAGAGATGATGAAAGGAAATTCATATAGTGATTGCCCTCATCTCAGCAAAGTACAAAAATACTAATTGAAGTGGTGAAAGAAAATTCAATGGGAGAAGTGGACAACTTCACTGGGGTACTGAACAATCTCGCTAGAAGTGAAGCGATATCTATGATATATGTAACGGTGTCATACATATCCATATAACATACTTTTTCATCTAGATCTCTTTCCAGTGATATTTATATCTTGAACCAACTAGGGATTCCCTAAATAAATTGTTACATCTGCTTAACCTTGATGCAAATGAAGTATGTCGAAGTTTGATATTTCAGTTAAAGCTATTTTGATTATCTTAAACAATTCTAAAGTCAGTTTTAAGAAAAGGAAATTCTAATAGCCTAACTTAAGATCAATCATTGAGTATGTTTCGAAGGTTTTCGAGATTCGGTTAAGTTTGTTCTTCTATGGATGATTAATTCTTAAATAAAAATGGAAAATGTTTTTCCAAATGAAATAATGACTCCATTTACCCAATAAAGGCACTTGTTCTATTGTTCTTTCGCACCTCCCAGGGAGCCACAATCCCCAAATGGAGCCTATGTTGGAACACACACAATTTTGAACTTTTGAGCTTTATATTTTTCACCTCTTAGGAATAAAATTTTACCCAAAGAGAGCAAAAACTTGGAAAGTGGGTTTTTAATTTTAAATAAAATTCATTGGTTGTTCTTTAATAATAAAGCGCGTACAATATCCATCGTCGATGAGTTTCCTTAATTTGATTGTATGATCCTAATGGTMTTCGAAGTTTTGGAGTCGCCTAATTTTTAAAGAGTAAGTCTCTAACGGTCGCTTCGGAGCTCCACGCTTCGGATGTTCCAACAAGTCTAAATAGTAAAAACCTCGAAACTATGAAACCCAAAGATAACTGCTCGTGATAAATCCTAAAGAACTCACGAACATGAGTCATAGGACATGTGTCTTTTAAATCTTTCATGAGCTTTCACATGGCACTTATGTTTGACATTCTCGTTGGGTGATTCACACGTTTCCGAGTGACACATGGCACCTCTCTTTTCATGACATGTCATATGGAATGAAGTCATCTCTACCACGTCGCTCTGGGAGATGTCCCTTCAAGAGTTTAACAAAGAGTAAGTTCACAAATCACCGAAGTTTCAAAATGCCGAAGTATTGGACATTTCAAAGAGTAAAAAGGGGTTAATAAAACATTTAATAACGCAAGTTAATCGCGATTAAGAGTTAATTAATTACTTTGCAGTTTCGGATTTCGGAAAGTTTTCCTTGTGTTGTATTTGAAACCTACAAAGTCTGAACTTCTGAAATACATAAAGTTAAACACGATTAATTAGGACTTAAGGGAGATTTACTCATAAGTTAATTACTTCGCAGTTTCGGATTTCAGGAAATTTCTCTTGTGCTATATTCAAAACCCCCGAAGTCCGAACTTCCAAAACACTTGAAGTTAATACAACAATTTAAAAAACTGTTAATTAAGATTTAAAAGAGACTGTTCGTAGATTAACTCCTTCGCGGATTCGGAATTCGGGAGGTTTCCACCCTGTCACATCCAAATCTCTCGAATGCGAACCGTCGAAGTATTGATGGCATTTATGATCAATTAAGGATAATGATTTCAAACGAGGATTCTGGATCGCCAGGTAGTCAATTCCATTAAGGTTAATAAACTCCTCGTCAGTGAGGCTATATGAAGATTGATAAACTTTTTTTCTTTTTGAATAAAAGAACTTCAATTTCAAAATCATTTTTACCATTCGAAATTAGCAGTTTTTATCCAGAGAAGAACTCACAGACTTCTCTTGTAACAGGTAAACTTATTTTTTTCCTTGAGGATTATGGCGCCGCGAAAAATGGCAAAAAAGATTGATACGGCAGGTGAGGATTCAAACCCAAACGCAGATGTTATATCAGACACTACTCCACGAGTCGCGGATGCCATTAAGACTTGGACGCAAGTTTTTTAGGTCCTGGAACATGAAATCATCAACTGTCCATAAGACTCTGTCGAAGAAGATGATGACTCTTATGCAGCTAAGCTCAGACATATAGCACAGTCGAAGATGCACAAGATAGTTGCACGGCTGAGAATCATGCCTTACAACGATATGATAAGTTGGGCCTTGGAACATGTTGACATCCAAACCTAGAGCATCATCAACCACCAGCAGGTTTATGTCGGCTCTTTCCGACTAGAACACCTACAAGTAATGTACAAACTCTCCCATACTCCTAAATACATTTACAATTCCGCATTCCTTCTAGAGTTCGAGAGAAAAGAATGTGCCCAATACGCCAAGATTGGTCATGATATAATCAAGACCTGGTGGGGACATCCGGAGAAATTCAGAACCAACGCTCATGGTACGTACGCCACAGTGTCTTTAGACGCTCATATGTTGTATGTATCCATGATGCTCTGTCACTTGTTCGGGAAGAAGATCCCTACACATTTCTCGGTGGAGTGGGTAGCCATCATGAACGAGGTAGTCGAGGGTTACACTTTCAATTGGGCCAAAATGATGTCGGATAATTTGGCCAAGTAAATCGTTGATTATAAAACAGCAAAATCAAAAGGGCAGCCTGCCCCCTTTTACATGTCGGCATATGTTATGGATGTCATCTGTTTCATGACCCCTTTTACCCTGATAAACGGGAATTGGACCTCAGCCAGTTCTAAACCTATTCATTTTTATCACTCCAAGTTATGGGAGGAGAAAGCCAAGGATTTATTTTATGAAATCCATCACAATGTGGTAGTACCTATTCACATAGCCATTTATGGTCATCCACGTCCCCGGAT
Organism: Picea sitchensis; assembly: GCA_010110895.2. Lineage (NCBI taxonomy): Eukaryota > Viridiplantae > Streptophyta > Pinopsida > Pinales > Pinaceae > Picea > Picea sitchensis. Next base: position 178,433 of record SNQJ01S0019039.1, on the reverse strand, counting down.
TTCAGAGAGAATTATGGGAAACCTAGGCAAGCTCGTAGATTGGTTCATTGAGGAGTATTTCTCCTACATCAAAGTTTCTGGTTGCTCAGTTCCTCCTCATGCTCTCCCACAATTTTTACCCGACAGGCTGGTGTGCAGAGAAGTGGCGTACCAGACAGTGGAAGGAGGTATTAGCAAAGAGCTTAAAGCAGCTCAGAAAAAGGTTTGGTCGAATTTCCCCATTCAAGTTGGCATGTTTACATTATTGGATTTTGGTCACTCTAAAGTTAAGGCCGCAACCCTGGAGAATGTCAAATTGGTTGACATCGATTTCAAGAAACATGATCCACATAAGATAGTGGAAAACCATCTGGCTTGTTTTAACATGAAGCATTACATGCATGAGAATTCCCCTTATGACGAAATATTCAGGGGAGTTAGATCTTATGAGGAAGTCCAAAGCAGATTCCTGACCCTAACCCCAGACCAACAAGTTGGTTTCCTCAACTTTCAGAAACACATGCGGAACAATCTACCAAATATACTGCAGGGAGAGTCAATAGCCACACCTCCTTCACAGGAAGCTAGGTCTACAGGATCTAAGCCAAGCTCCTCCACTAAACACAAAGCCAAAAAGGTCCCGAAAATCCCAGAGGTATTATTTCAGGAGTTCAGAACGTCACTATCAGGACTGAATGATCCACAGGTGTTAGCGTGGTTCGAGGCCTTCATAAATCCGAGACAAGTTGTCTCTCATTCAACACCATCAACTCCTGCTGGCACCCTGAATACAACAGGATAGCAACATTCCACCGAAATTGCCTCTCCCATTACATCATTAACTCCTCTACAAACCACCTTCGAAAATCCTAATTCTGGACTCACTTTTGTAGGTGACCTTACTCCTATCTCGCCCGAGGAGATGCCTCCCTCAGATTTATTTTTCAGCAAGAAACAAAAAGCTATCGTGAAAAGAGAATCTCACCAAAAGGATGGAGTCATAACTAAAATCCGAATACTAGTGTATGACGGGAATGACCATGATGGTCTAGAGTTTGCAAAAGAACTTAAAGGTTCGCTAGGTGCTTTTGCCACTACCAATCACTGGTCGATGGACAATTTGACCGAACAACTGCGACAAAAGTGCCTCTTGGTATAACNACTAGTGTATGACGGGAATGACCATGATGGTCTAGAGTTTGCAAAAGAACTTAAAGGTTCGCTAGGTGCTTTTGCCACTACCAATCACTGGTCGATGGACAATTTGACCGAACAACTGCGACAAAAGTGCCTCTTGGTATAACACTTGCAAAATTAGATATATACGACAGTGCAGACTATCAGAAGTAGAATGAACCAGGATTTTGAGCAAATCATGGCTAGTGATCAGCAACAAATTAAACAGCTACAGGATAACCTTGATCTGGTCCACTAGAGTTCAAAGACCAGTCAAGATCTGGTCACTCAACATGGCAAGTTGATAGAGAAGTTGCAGGCCAGATTGACCCTAACAGATGGGCACATAGATAGACATTTCGGCCTTCAAAACTCGAGCATCGGAAATCAACGAGAAGTTGGAAGTTGCCCAGCAAGAACTTGATCTGAAAGTAGATGCCATCCAGAAATGTTATCAAGTAATAGACCTTTCCCTGAAAGATATCTATGTCAAGAAAAGAGAGGCATGCTTAGCCCGGTCTAAGTTTCAAGAAGTTCTCATATCGATGCAGAAAGCTAATGCCCCTGATTTTCCTCTTCTCTCTTATTCTGGACAAGTAAGAGGCAAAATGGCCCTAAAGTCTTGGGAAACAAATCTGGGAGAAGGCAATAAACTTTCCAGAGAGGTGAAAGAGGCTTGTCTAGAGGCATTGCCATCATTAAACAAAAAGTTGATTGAGTTTGACGGGAATAATATCTCAGAGGCCCTGGGGAAAATTGAGATAGAAATGAACCAACAAAGCTCCAGAAAGAACAAGGAAGCTACTCAGGCATCCATCCAAGAAATGATCCAAATCGATCTTCTTAAAATCAATGAATGGTTGGTTGACCCAAGTTCACGGTTCCATGCCACAGCCCAAGAAGTGAA
>SNQJ01S0019039.1:149256-169939 GCA_010110895.2 Picea sitchensis | reverse complement strand
TTGGAGTCCACCGGATTCGACCCCGTGACCTCCACCCACATGCATAGTCTTTGCAAAGTCCGCGCCACCAATGCGCCACCATAGTAGTTCTTACTATGTAATGGCTTTGTATTTATTTAAGTTTGAGTTTGTTGTATGTTGGCGTGGGGCTCCGGGCTGGGGCTTAGCCCCAGCCCTCGGTCACATATTTTGTTGCCATATGACCATTGTTATATCGTTGGCGCGTGCGCGGGTATGCGTTTTGGTTTGGATTTGAATTCGGTTCAACGGTTATACAAACGACCCGCCACTTGTACATTAACCATTGGCTTTTGGAAATGGGACCTATTTTTGCACTTGCGCGGGGTCATATGGGTCATACGACCACGACCTTGGCGGTTAGGGGCTAGGTGCGCCCGTAACCGTCCTACAGTTCGCACCGTTTGTGTAGTTGCACCCGGTGCTGAGTTTTAACGCTTAAATATGTATGGGGGCTAGGTTGAGCCAACAAGGGTGCAATTTGTAGATGCAGAGACAGCAAGTTTGAAGGGGGACTTCCAGGAAGCCTATCTTCTTCAATTTTTGGCCAAACGAGGTGCCGAAAAAGCCCAGCTAGGGGTTTTTGGACGTTCTGAAGCCATTGAAGCAGTCTATTTTCCATTTTGAGCATTGTAAAGCACATTTTTGAGCACTTTGAGAAAATAATACAAAAGATCCATTGAAAGATGGACCAAGAGATGTAGCCCAAGAGAGAGGTGAACTCTTTTATCATTTGTTGTGTTTTGTGTTTTATTTTCACAGTTTATTGTTGTTGTTTATATGCATCTTGAATGAGTAATTTATATAGAAGTTGTGTTGCAAAGTTGATCCATTTGCATTTTAACACATAACTTAAATCTTGCAAATAATTTCAAGAATACAAGTCTTCTTCATTTTTAGATCAAAACGAAGAGACATAGGAAAGCACCTACGAGACTCATCAATATTTACATGTTGTTTTATTCAGATGTATTCTATTTTTAGTTAAATATTGTAAGAAGTCCAACGGTTTTCAGTTGTGACAGATTTTGTATAAATACATAGATTTGAGATCTATTCAAAGCTACTTCTTGCCGAATGTATAGAGAAACTCTTTTTTGAGTATCAATACAAGTGCAGACAGAGATTCTAAGTTTCGTTCAATTTGATTTATGTGTTCCTTCTACGTTTCCATTTCTCTGAATTTCTTTATGTAATTCTTGAAGAGTGATTGATTGCAATTTAGTATTACGTCTACTCTGATCATATTATACCAGGAGTTCATTCAGTGAACATCTTTTCCTTTGTTATTACTGTGAGTAAAACAAGACCTGTGATCTGTGTGAATTATTGCATTTTATATCCTATTCAAGGGTGTGTCTTCTACTTTTCTCCTACTGCAACAAGTTGGGACTTATCTGTAATTGATACCTGACTTTGTTTAACAATTTTGTAATTCTTTCTACATCATTTGATATTATAATTGAGACTCGGATAACAAGATACAACCTCTATACTGGCCTATTATTAATTTCATTTAAAAATCATTTCTCATCAAACTAAAGGTAGAAAAGGCACTCATTAAAACTTTTCATTTAAAACCTTTGATGCCTGGCATTATTCCTTGAGCCTTAGAATCAATCTCAGGAACAACACCTTCTCTATCGATGCTTTGGGGACTTGACATTCCCCAAGGGTTGATTTTCATAAAGCCCCTTTATCCACTAGTTTTCATGTTGATAACTTGGATTTGCTAAGAGTGTGCTTTGTGGTTATGTGTCTAGTCCTTGTCCTCACTTATGTCAGTAACAACAATAATACTTAGCTTGACCACGCGGGATTCCCCCCTTGTCTTGGTTTTCCTAGCCCAAATAGTGGAGTGAATCACATAGGTGACAGGTAGTGATTCACTTGATAGTATCATTAGGCTTTTCCTTGAAGTAAGGTTGGACTTTTCTTTGCGGAAGTGTCTAAGCAATAACAATGCGTAATTGACCAAGCCTCCAAAACTCATCTAGTTTTATCAAAGGAAACCAAACTTCTAGCCAAATTTTCTTGATTTTAGAGGCCTAAATATTTCTCCACATTATCTTATGGAGTAGTCTATCTCTATGGGATATTGGTCCAACTAATTAGATAAAGGTTATTTTTTATATGTGATAAAGAATTCTGATTTTGCCCGGTTTCCTTTGCCTCCAAAAGCTTCACATGATTTAACACAATGTACAAATTGTGTGCTAACAATATCTAAAGAAAGAGAGAGAGCTTGTCTCACTCCCACTTAAAGTTGTAAACAACCAAGTGTGCCTATTCTATTCGCCAAAATTCTTTATGTTGGTCAATTTCTTTGGCATGACTCCCTTGTAAAGTCTATTATGAGCTACCTTATTTGAGCATCACTTGGTTTCATTTTTTAAATGGTTGTTGTCAACAGTGGCTTTTTGAGTTGGTGAAAATAGGATGTTTTTATTTCCCCACCAAAGTTCAAGTCTCTTCAATGACATGCTTGTGGTTTTTTTTTCTACAGTGCTTGCAAAAAATAGGTGGCACCAAGTGCAAGTTCTTGGCAAATTTGGAGGGATGGATATCCCCCAACTGATTCCTCTTAGCAAGAGGGTGACTTTTGTAGTGTGGCAAGACATTTTAGTCTATTAAACATCTCACCTGGAACATCAGTTGCTTCCTCCTATTGACTAGAAGCATTCGATGAAAAAAATGGTTATTAATTAACTCAAGAGCATCATTTAATAATATAAATCATATACAACCAAAAATCTAATGATATTCGTCCACTAGATCGTAGTCTAGTGGTTGGAGCACTTCCAATGATGATGACCAAGTTTATAATCCGATGCTCACAAGGCCTAGCAATTCAAAAACAAACAATAACCCAAAGAGAAGACGTCAATAACTTGACATTGGGCAGCATACACTTTCCCAAGTGTTTCATTTGCAATAATAATAACATGATGGCAAATGCTACCACAAGATCTTCCAACTAAAGATAATATTAGGAATGATGTGTAAACTCAATGATGGTTCATGGGAAGGCAATAAAAATGAATATGTATAGCTTCTAATTATTTTATTTTATTTCATTGACGCCGAGATTAGCCATTTATACAATCATAACAATCCATTCCTCCTTTTTAAAGCATTGTCATCAAAGCAATGAAGATGTGGAATCTTTTGCAAGTTTTGTTGGAGTTCTGATAATTCTTCTAGTTCCTAGGTTGAGCCTTCCACTAAGAAAGCATTCCATTTGATTCTACACTGGTACAATTATTTATTTCAAAGGGGCTTGTCTCGATTTTTCAAAACTCCCTTTCGTTCAAAGACAAGTTTTCCCTCGACATTGGTAGTAGTTCTATCTAGGAAAGGATATGGTTACCCATTTTCTTTTTTCAACATGACACATAAAAGACATCGTAGACTTCTCCTTTGTATGTGATGTCTACAGCATATGCTACTTCACTTATTTTAGTTTGCGTCCAAGGGCCATAGAACTTGGGTTGTAACTTGTTAGTGCATTATTTCAAGGTTTTTGGCTAATAAAGCTGAAAATTGAAAAAACAGTGTCACATATTTCAAAACTTCAATCTAATCAATGTTGTTGGGTTTTTTGTTTTCTTCTACTTGTTGATAGATCTAACTTGGCTTTAACAATGGCAAAAGTTCTTTTGCACTTCTTGGAGCTACTTTTGCATTATTAATGATCCAGTCTTTTGGCAATTGGTGTTGATATTATGGTAGTTGTGGGAGGTATTAACCTCCATGTGTAACCTTTGACAAGATTAGAATATTCCGGGAAGCAAGAGAAACCCTAAAACGTTGGATAATAACCCTAGAAGACAAGTCGGCTCAAGAGAATATTTAATATTGAGTTATTAGCCTCAAGAAAGAGAAGACGGCCCAGTCAAGTGAAATAGAGCAGTATAAATAGAGGGCGCTAGAGCTCATTTGACACTCACTCACTCACAACTACATAAGACTAGTGAGTTGTTGCAATTGGGATTTTTGTTTTTGGTTGGACTTTCTCTTGGTTATGGTTTGGACTTTCTGCTTGGTCTTTGGTTATTCTTGCTTGGTGCACTAGCCTTGGAGAAAGGTGTGCTACCTTGGTTGGCTATTGGTCTTGTTCCGTAATTATTTTGTTTGTCAAGGTTAAGGTGCTCGGGGGCGGCCTTTGTGCCTATGGTTGGGTGAAAATATTTCTATATTGTCTATGAAAAAACGAGCACATCTCTTTATTTTCTAACAGGTTATGGGCCCACACTATCTTCAAACAGTCTAACCACTGGAAGATAGATTGGGAAGTTATTTGTTAAGCTCGTTATGGCACCAGTTACAGCTGCAGCTAGTTTTCCTGATTATGTAGCTACAACAAAACCTAACACTTGTGTTTGGGCACTTATGATGAAACATTTGACCTAATTCCTTGATATCCTAGTGTGCCCTAGCCTAGCGCACCTCTTGGCACCCTCAGCTAGCAAAAACGTCAGGTTTGAATTTTTGGTCAAAGTCGAAGTCAGTTTCACTAGTCAAATTCAAAGGTTGACTGGTCAAAATCAAAGTCAAAGGTTGACTTCTGGTCAAATTGATTATGTGGTCAAAGTTGAAATTTTAGAGTTTCTAGCTTGTTCTAATCATTGAATCTAATCTCTTCTTGTCAAGATGGTATCTAGTTTCAGATTTGAAGACAAGTTGGACGATGCTACAAGACTTCAAAAGTCTCTAATACTTTTCCTGCAAACACACTCACGTATCTTGACAAGAACAACAAGAGCAAACAATAAGTATCTAGCAGTCTTTGAAAGATTCTATTATTGCTAGGTGCAATGAATACTCAACTGCATATGAATACTATTGATATAGATACGTATTGTACTTGTTCGCAAGTTGAACTAACATCTCTAGATAGATATTTCTTGTTTGATCTTGTCGTTCTTGTTCTGGGCAGGTACCCTTGTGAAATATGTTTGATGAACAATCCTCGTGGAAGTTGTCATAGAAGAAGTTTAGAAGGATGACACAACTGCCAGATGGGCAGCAATCAAAACAAATAGAAACAAACTTAAAGAGACTCGGAGGAGTCAAACTCGAAGGAAGTCAGAAATCAAAAGGAAACCCGAACATGCTTGTGACTCTTTGTAGAAAACTAAGAGAGATGCAGCAGACGGAAGCATGGACTCTCTCAGATGGAGGGAGTTGATCACAGAATTCCAAAAGAAGAGCATGCATATTGCTCATTCGGGCATGAAGCCGAGATTAGGAGGGAGCTAATCCCCAACGATATGATCCATTGAAAAAGAATATGTAAAGACTATGAAGTATCTATCCATGTTCTTCATTGGAAGTAGAAGCCATGATAAGCACCACGTGTTCAATTTGACTCTAGAAGAAGTCTTCTTCGAAAAAAACACTTGAATATCCTTGGTTGCCCATCTACATTTATGTTCCTATGGCGGAAGCTTGGAGCCTTCAAGAAAGAAGGGCATGTAATCTATAGAAAATTCCATGGACTCCAACATTGAAGAAAAACATGAGGAAGAACATGAAGATTCCAAGAAAGAAAGAAAAGTCGAAACAACCAATTGAACCAGTTTGAACCCACTTGAAGCAGTCAAGCAGAAGGAATGGAAGGAAGTTGTGATTGTGAAAAAGACTTAAGCATTGATAGATACAAGGCGAGACTCGGGGCTAGAGGGTTCTCCCAGTAGGAGGGAGAAGACTACAATGACAGCTTGTTCTAGTAACCAGATATACCTCTACCTAAGCCATTATATCTCTTGTAGTATCCATGGGTTGGAGTTTACATCAGATGAATGTAAAGACTGTTCTTCTCAACAGAGTAATTGAATAACAAGCGTATGTAGAGCAACCTCAAGGTTTTGAGGTATACCAAAAAGAGACCGTTGTATGCAGATGGAAGAAGACCTTCTATGGATTCAAGTAAACTTGGTGTAGAGCCTCTCATGTACAGCAGAAGCGTGGTGAAAACTTCCTATGACAAAGGAAGTATATTGAAATGGTTCTTCAGAAGTCCAGGATGATGGATTGCAAATCCATGGCAAACTCCCATGATGACAGATCTAAAGAAGTTGAGACTCTAATCCAGTAGACCCGTCTCTGTATCAACAATTGATTGGCTCGTTAATGTATTCGGAGAATACTCAGCCGGATATTTGTTTTGTGGGACGTTTAAGTTATGATATACAACTGCATGGATTTATCGATTCAAATTGGGTTGGGAGTGCAGATGACAGAAGAAGTGCTACTTGGATATGTTTCAGTTTGAGTTTTGTCATGATGTCATGGGCTAGCAGGAAACAGAAGTATGTTGCACTCAGCACTACAGAAGCAGAGTATAATGCATCTTGTGATGCTTGTACAGAAGCAGTGTGGCTTCGTAAGTTGGTTTCTGGACTCTCTGATCAGGTGTTGGATTCGACCGTGATATATTGTGATGATCAAAGCTATTTGAAGCTTTCAGAGAACCCGATGTTCCATGACAGGTCGAAGCACATTGAGATCAAGCATTATTTTCTCCATGATAAATTCCAGAGGGGAGAACTGGTTCTACAGTATATCTCCACAGATGAGCAGATAGCAGATATTTTGGTAAAGCCTCTGTCCAAGATGAAAAGTTTGCGTACTTAAGGGACAAGCTGGGGCTCGTGGAGATGACTTCCTTATTGAAAAAGGAAGTGATTACTCCCAGGTTGGGAAGGAGCATTGATATGTTATTGATTTATGGACAGTCATTTTCCAGTTCGGAAAATGGTCCAGGTTGGGCAGTTCCTTTCCAGTCCAGAAAGTGGTTCGAGATTTCTAACGGACAAACATTTTCCAGTTCAGAAAATGGTCCAGATCAGACAATCATTTTCGTAATGAAAATGGTTCGATAGATTGATGATGTACCATAGACCATGATTCCCCTTCTGGCTAGTGTGGGGGAATGGTCTAGGACAGTCATTCTTCTTGGCAATCACTTTGAGTAGTGGTCAAGTAGAATGGTCTGCCTCATCGGGCAATCATTCTTTCAAAGTTCACAATTGTGAGCAATTCCGAAGAATGGTATGTTTTGGAGGTTGGTGCAGGACAGTCATTTCCATAGGAAATGGTCCGGACAGTCATTCCCTAGGGCAGACTCATTCTCTCCAGGTTGCACTTTGATTAGTGCCAGAGGAATGGTCCAAGTTCAGCAATCAAAGACAATCATTCCCTAACGCGGACTCATTCTCTCCAAGTTGCATTGTAATTAGTGCCGGAGGAATCGCCCAGTTAGGTGAATGGTCCAGGCTCAAAAATCAGAGACAGTTATTCTTTTATGCTTGGGAAGAATAATCCAAATAGCCCATCACAGATGTTTTACTTTTTGAGGGCATATGCTCTTCCAGATCTCACAGATGTGAGTGGAAGAATGGCCCAGATGACTCAGTTTGTATCATGACATTGTTTATGCATGTTGATATCAGATGATATGATTGTTGTGGACTGTATGTCTCTGGACAGTAGTTGTATGCTACTGTGGTGGATGTGATCCACTGGTAGTGACTGTTTCACTAGTTAGTAGCCGTGTGCTACTAGGAGTGGTTGTGTACCACTAGATAGTAGTTGTATACTACTATGGATAGGCTACTATCTGAGTGCCATGGAGACTACCATTAGTGTTGGAGTTGATTGCTAGCTAGATGGATAGTCAGTGTGTTGGTGGACAATCATTCTCCAAGCGGAGAATGGTCCAGACATAACAGATTGTTGGTGCACATGCATTCTCTCTATGGAGAATGGTCCAGGTTGACAATTTGTTGACATATCATGGACTAGTATTTTCCTAAGGCACAGATTGTGGCCCAATTAGGAAAATGGTTCAAGACCGAGATGGATCTCTATGGTACATATGACCCGATTAGAAAATAGTCTAAGACTAGCATTCATGTAGGAATGGTCTCTGTAGCCCATGGCGTAGCTTTCAACATCTATTGGGACAATCATTCTTTTAGGACGCATGCTCGGATTAGAAGAATGGTCCTTGTATCACTCTGTGGAGTGAGTGACTTATTTAGCATCATGCTTGATTACTCATATGGAGTATGGCTTCAAGAGATGATGCAGTTGATGCTATCAGATAATACTAATAGTGATGATGTTGCTCGTGAGTTGATCTACGTGATCATGAGATAGTTTGTGTGGCTATGATGATGCTATCGATTGAATGGTATGTTTGTGCTCAAGACCATTGCCTCTAATACCTCCCTAGCTAGGAGGGAGTGTTGATGTTATGGTAGTTGCGGAAGGTATTAACCTCCACGTGTAACCTTTGACAAGACTAGAATATTTCAAGAAGCAAGTGAAACCCTAAAACGTTGGATAATAACCCTAGAAGATAAGTCAGCTCAAGAGAATATTTAATATTGAGTTATTAGCCTCCAAAAAGATAAGTCGGCCCAATCAAGTGACATAGAGCAGTATAAATAGAGGGTGCTAGAGCTTATTTGACACTCACTCACTCACAACTACACAAGACTAGTGGTGCGCAAGTTTGGAAAGGGAGTGCAGTTGCTGCAACTGGGATTTTGGTTTTTGGTTGGACTTTCTCTTGGTTATGGTTTGGACTTTATGTTTGGTCTTTGGTTATGCTTGCTTGGTGCGCTAGCCTTGGAAAAAGGTGTGCTACCTTGGTTGGCTATTAGTCTGTTTCTGGAATTATTCTGTCTGTCAAGGTTAAGGTGCTCGAGGGTGGCCTTTGTGCCTATTGTTGGATGACAATATTGTTATATTGTCTATGGAAAAACGAGCACATCTCTTTATTTTCTAACAGTTGCATGGTACATGGGTTCTGCAAAATGTAACTATTTGACCCATTTTGCTGGCTTATCCCCTAAATTCATTCAAATGTAACCCCCAAAGCATTTATTGAATACCTCACTTTGCCCATGGATTTGTGGGCAATCAGAGGTACTCATTGAAGCTAGTACCTGCAAGTTTAAAAAGTTTCTACCAAAAGTGGCTGATGAATTATGGGTCTGTCACAAATTATGTGATGAGGCATTGAAGCTTTCAATGTTTTTGAAGAATAGGTTGGCAATCTCCAAAGAAGCAAATTTAGTGGTTAGTGGGATAAAATGCACTTTGTTAAAAGACTGACTAATGCAAAGGTAGCGTCTTTTCCTTCAAAGGGTGGAAAGCCAACAATGAAATCTACGCATATTTGTTCCCATTTTTAATTGGCAATAGCATTAGGTTAAATGAATGCTAGGTAAGGGATTGTTTCTATTTTACTACGCTAACAAATATTGCATTCAACAACCAACTTTTCAGCATCTGCCTTAATTTTGGGCGAACCGAATTGAGAATAAAACTAACTGTTGTCACCAGTAGTCTTGCATGTTGGATTGCACCACAGAAATTATGCCACAAGATAGCAAAACCCTTACAAGTTAGGCCAAAAGAAATTGTCTCATAAAAAGAATGTTATATCAAACCATGGTTAATAAGAAATTGATTGTTGAAGATTAGGGAAGGAATCCTATGCTAGATTCACAACAGGCATCTTCTATCATATTTTCTCAAGTTATGTCTCAACCTAAGGTTGACAGAAGGACCAATCAGTCAACTAATTAAAACCAGATAGATTATATGACATTAAAAGTTACCATGCTGTATATCCTCAGGACAAAACTCTCTAAAATCCTGATAAAGAGTTGTAGTACAAGAGTTTTATAGGAAAACAAATGACGCTTGACTCACAATATTATCATTCATTTTCTAACTAAACAGAGTAATTTTTAAAATTGAAGAAATGCAGAACCAGAAATCAACAAATTGATGTGAAATACTATACACAAATTTGATTTCCCCTAAACAATCATCTCAACATGAGACTAGGATAGCCCCCTGGCCACATTATACTCCAGCCTTGTAAATAATACAGCATTCATTGATAATTCATGATTATAGTCTAGAAGCATTTGCTTTTAGGATAGTATCAAGAATATAGAATTCTTTGAGATACATGCTGACAATGAACTGCTAGCGAAACTCATATATGAATATCAACACACTTAAGAGTTCTGTACAAAGTTGTCCTCGCAGGGTGTAACAAAGGACCCTTCATCAGAGCAGAACAGAAAAATGGAATCATACAAGATACTCAAAAGTAATAACTTCTCTAATTTCCTATCGGGATTGTAAAAATGGATCATTTTATTGCATGATACCAGATAGTAGCGCTACTAGATGTAGCTTATCAACACCGCTTCTATACAATCAACAAAAATGTTGGCAACTTCAGGCTACCCATAAATCTTAACACGTAGCTTATCAAAAATGTTTGAATACAATCAACAAAATGTTGAGAACTGCAGGCTACCCATAATTCTTAATAGTGTCTTGCCTTGAAATCTCATAGAAACTGAGGTGAGTTCTAAGGCTAGAAGTTGAGTTCTTGTAGTGGGGACCTCTCTGAACTTCCATGCCCACTTCCAACCTCTGTCTGTGTTTTGGTCTTCCGTGCACAAATCATGTTTTCATCTTGTTTTTCTGTCAATGCCTTATCTATGTTGTTGTTTTCAAGGTGTGTTTTGGCCTGCATTAATTGCCACAATTCTTCTATTTGCTCAACAAGCCCCTGGTTTTTCCTGCATCTCAATGCCAATATATTTAGGAAACCACTGTTTTAAACAACAATTGTGGATATATAATATAATTGACAATTTTTCCAGAGCAGGGACACTTCCACGGATAGTACCTTTCAGCAATATCCAGTTTCTTCTTCAACCTTAATTGCTCTCTGTGGAAACAAGGTTGAAACCATTTAAAATTAGATCAGAAAGCAAGCACATTTAACATCCAACCATGACATATGTCTGCAAGTATATGCCATGAACTTAAAAGAAAAACTGTAAAACGAATGCTCACATTTATTTAACTGTTCAGATATTTATTTCTTGTTAAGCACAGCTCAAATATACACACTTAACATGAAGTTTAAGCTCCTAAATAGACAACAACTAGGGTAAACTAACATCAAACAAGGCTACTAAGGATGGATATCTTAGCCCTTGATTATCACAATGTAAATACAGCAAGCTATCAATATTCATCTTCAACCTTTACAGTAGGAGGGTGTTTTTATTATAACATGCAATAAAACTCCCATTTCATAACTTTATACTCTGATATCATCCTTCATTACAAGGACTGATAAATCTCAGGGCTCAAACATAAGCCCATGCTTATTAGAACCTAAGTCACCTGGTTCAAGTTTGAGTTCAAATTTGGCGACCTTGAAGTTCGAAAAAAATTCAACAATAAAAATTTTGATAATAAAATTTGGCATTAAATTCAACATACTACAAAATTTGAAAATTAAAAAATATATGTAATAAAATTCAAGTCTTGTTTGGTAATTCATGTTTCTGGATTGCCTCCGGTGCATGAGGATGATATGAAGGGATTCTTATGCTCCATTGGGACTTTTCTTTTAGAAGAAACCATTCCAACAAAATAAAAGTCATTCTGCATTTACCCAGGCAGCCTTAGGCTTAACTCAAGCTTATTTTTTGAAATCCGATACATCTCTCTTGGCAGTTAATTTTGGAATTGATTAATACATTATATCGTTAGGGTCAAATCAATCAGCCACTGTTGTGTCATGGAATCTGGTTGCCAACAAATTCACCAGTCTAGCACTGAATTTGCAATTCTGTTTACATCAGCTTTTAGCTCCACACCTCTCTTTGTTGTAATTGTTAGTATTGACAACATACAGATCTTAGAATAAGAAACAGCAAACTAAATCAGAGTACTCATTCACAACACAAACAGAAAGCAAGAATGAAAGATGAACACAGTCACAACACATATCTGCTGCAGAATTTTACCTTTGCTATTCAATTACAGTTCTGTACAAGTCTCGATACCAGCAAATTCAAGGGAATGCATAAGCGTCATTCTTACAAGTCTGGCCTGCAGATGCAAGTTATTCAACACACAGCAGTCGTGACTCGTACCAGGGCATGGACATCCTAGCAGGCCACGGCTAGCCTGAAGGAAAAGAACGCACCTCAATCTGGACCCTGGTGCCTCAATCTGGTGACTGCTGCGTGGATCTGGTGCATGGACCTGAGCCTGGATCTGGTGCCAGGACTCTGGAGGAAAAAACACATGTGGCAGCGTAGGGCAGGCAGAGCAGCTCCAAGGAGATGAGCAAGAATGCTCTAAGCAGCGGGTCCGTCCAGGGTTTTATTTTTTCAATTATTTTTCCTTTGACTGCGAGCTGATTTTAATGGCAAATTTGAACGAACCCATCCGAATTTGTTCAAGTTTGGGTTCAGGTTCAAGTTTACCTTCAAATTTGACAAACAGGAACGAATTTGTTTGACTTCCTTGAAATTCGCCAAACGCAGTGACTTAGATTAGAACCACACATTCTTACCCTGGCTTGGGAGGTCTGCAACATCCACTTACAAATTTTCAATCATTGTGGTCTAGCCACTTAGAATTTAACTCATAGCAGTCCTGCTTACGATGGCAAATCCAGGGTAGGTCAGCAGAGATCTGGTAGTTGGGCTTAATTGATTGACTGTGTCAAATCCAGGGTATACCAACCAAGCTCTGGTAGTTGGGCTTAACGGATTGACTTTCTCCTACTGTATAATCTCCCCAAGCTCCATTGTATGGGTAAGTCAAGTCAATAGTTAAAACTGCAAGGCACTGAAAGACATCAATCAAACCATGGAAACATTTGTTTGGACCACAAACCAATGCCCTAATAGTTGTGTTTCATACAGGCTGAATCCAAGAGATGCCTGCATCTTGTAACTTTTGGTGGGAGGCTCTATGCATGGGCATCATTTGTGAAGGTAGAAAACTATTTCTTCCTATCTTAGGTTTCTCAAAATTGTAACTTACCTGTGTTTTCTGTTAACCACCTAAAAAGGTTATGTATCCTTGAGAACAGTGCATGGACCAAAAAGAAGTGTGGGTCCCAAGTTTAGAGATAGATGTATATGCATCATGTTGACCAAAAATGACATGTGTTCAAATTTCATGTATGCTTAGTTGTATATCAGCATTAGGAGTTGTAAAGACCCTAGAGGAGTGCTATATGTTTTGTGGTTTGCATGTGCTAACATTCACTTACTAAAACCACTTGCAAGGGCACCTTAAAAGAGCATATAACTATCAGTTTGAAGGCAGTTTTCTTGGCAGAATTAAACAGACCTGTTTGCTGTCCTAAAACAGCAGCAAGGACAGATTTGGATAACTAAACTTAGAGCCAAACAAGAGGTCAAAGACAGACCTGTTGGGCAGCCTTCTAGTTCCTCAAAAATCTACATTTTTAGCAATGACTCAACTCACTTCTAACAAAAGAACATGCAAGTAGGTTTACCGAGGACAAGCCCTTTGAGATGCCTGCCTTTGCCCTTTGAAAGCAGCTCTATTGAAGAGCAGCAGCTTGTAAATCAGATTTGTCACATTATCTGCAGCAACCTTCTCCCTGAAATACTTCCCCAACTAATTCATCACATAGTGGGGCACCACTTCTAGCAAACAACAATAGATCAAATTACTCTTACAAATTGAAGCAAAAATCTAGAAATCCCTCGCACCCTGAAACCTATATACCCCACATACAAAACAACAATATTTCTGTCTGCATGATCATCACCTTCATTGCAAAGCTTTATCCTGGATGACCTCAGAATCCAACTAAGTCTGAAGACAGCAGAAATGAAGTTGTGGCTGAGAAGCCTGATCATGCAAAATCCTAAGTGTGGGAACCGCATAAAGAGTGTGGGCTGTTGATAGCAGATGCGGATTGCCAATCTGGAACAACGGCAAGATGGCATTGCAATCAGCAAGTACTTCAGAAAGAAGTGTGGGTCCCAAGTTTGCATTCACTAACATAATTGTGTGGGTCACTCACACTATGCAAGCACAATTGCAGCATCCGCAATACTTTGTAGAACAGTTCTAAGCAGCAAGGCGGCACCATAGAAAGGGAACCAATGACACATGCACATTTTAGGAAAGACTATAGCATTTGCTAGCGAGATCAAACAGTTGGCAAAGGGTCTGTCTGTTATAAATCAGTTCCTGCATGCTGTACATTATGCAACTGTCAATCCACTTGTAACATTATCCATTCAATTGTTATTATTATAAGTTAGCAGTTAGATGGTTGGGAAGTTCAAACAATTTAACTTCACATAGGGTTACTTAGGCTGTTACTACAGTTGGGATGTGGTTCAGATTTCTGGTGATGGATTCAGATACTCGACTGTGCTATGTGCAATTCTTCCCTTCATTAATGTGATTTCCAAGCTTAATGGTTATAATTGTGCTCCACGACTCTTAATAGCCCCTTGAAGGATCAACTTGATATCAGAGCACTTCATCATAAGATATTGTTCCCAAGGAACTTTCCGTAGTTCATAGTAAATACATAATCACAGACTAAGAAAGAGAGACCGAAATCCAAAGAGAAGGGAGAGAACTGGCAGACAGAGCAAAGCAGAATTGAGGCATCAGGAAGAAATATCTGTTCATCTCAGTGAGAAAATGTCGAATTTGGATGGCCAAATGATCCACATGTCATATCCCCTCCCTTTTGACCTCGTGGGAGGGAGGGCAGAGTAGAGTAGGGAAGGGGGGGGCTCCCCGTAGGCTATAGCCCCAAAGAAAAGGGAGCCCTGGGGTTGACTCAAGTTATTGATGGAGGCAACGTTTTGAATTTAGGGTGACATTGGGCAAATAGGAGAATAAAGGGGATAAAGTGACTTTATGGCCACCTGTTAGATTTTAAAGAAAAACTAGAACAGAGATTTTCTTTTAAAAAAATTTCACTACTGTAGATATAGATCAGCAGTAAAAACAATATTTCAGAAGTAGATCAAACTCGGAAATAATACACATAGAAAACAATTTTAAAACTAAATCTGAATCTGATCATTAACAATACAAAGACAATTCTGAACATGAAAATAAACAGATCTGAAAATTAGCAGCAAAAACTGAACATTACCTTTACCTTAGATGCTTGCTGTCCTCTTTTCTGTATGCTCAGAAAAAGCTAATAATGGTCATGGATCAAACCCTCAAGGGTTTGATCTCATCATGATCTATGTGGACAGTTTTGCCAAGAAGAACTCAAAGACCAATCAGCATGAGTAGAGCTGATATAAAAACCCCAAAGACAAAAATATAGGCTCAAACAAAGGCTGTCCAAAAGATACTGGAATGCTACAGCAAGTTAGGAGGCAAACCTAGGGCTGTCTCATCAAGCCCTTCAACAAAAATCTAGTAGACAGTGGCAGCATACAGGAGACTTAAACCCTTGAGTTCTATTGGGGTTCGGTGGTGCCTTGCGCTCACCCTAGCCCAACCTTAGATCAATCTCCCCAAACTATCTACTCATATCTTCTTCAGGTTTCATTACTTGGCTGTTCTGAGCCAAGAGAGGGCTCGATGTGAGGATTTCTTGGGATTTATCTGTAAATTGTTGAATGGCGACTGGTTTGGAGGAATTCGTGGTTTATCTAGAGGTCGATCTGCTTTTCTTGTGCAGGGAGGTGTCATTGGAGGGTTCGCTGAGTTTATTTGGAGGGCCGTCCCACCCATTGCTGAATCGAGGAGTGATATTGAGGGCCGATCAGCCCATTTGAATGCAGGTCTTGGGATATTGAGGGCTGATCTGACTATTTGATTGCAGATCGTGGGTTTAGGAGGCCGCTGGGGTTTCTGTGAGGGGGACAAAACCCTTCTTTTCTGCAGACAGCGAGTACAGGAGGGAATTCACAGGCCGCAGGTGCCATTCTGCTGACAGAGGGTTCCATTTGCTGGCTGCTGGGGTTTTTGGACAGGCCGGTCTGGAGGTTTATAGGCAGCGGAGCCTTGGGTGGTGGATATCCTATTGTTCTGCAGAGAGGAAGTGCTGATTGGAGGAGTTGTGCTGTTAGAAGTGGCGGGGCATCATTTCCAGGTCTATTGTTTGTTTTTCTGTGTGTTCAAATAAAGTTTTGGAGCTGCCTTTGCAGCCATTACAACCTATATGTTTAGGGATACTTGCAGCTGTTGTTACAGCCACTAAAACACTATGTATTGCTGAGATTTGAAGTACCATTCATAATAAAGATGCCATGGATGTTTCTTCTATTTTCTGTGTAATGGAATACATGCAAACTGTTTGACAATATGTCTATCTTTTAAAATATATAAAAACTGTCGTAAGCCACAGCAGTACTAGACAAATAGATACAAAGAGAAACCACCTTTTTGGACAGCAAACATAAAATCCAGGCCTAGCATAATTGGGGACATTACACCACATCACACACTAGCTGCAGATCTATACTGCTGGAATCACAACACTACAAACTTGGAAGTAAGGGAATCCTACCATCCAGCCGAAAACTCCTTCCACCTCAATTGCCCAACCACCGATCTGTTAGAATATAGAGGATTGTGCTCGTTTAACCATTGACAATACCCTCGTCACCCAACCACAGGCCGAAGCCACCCTCCGAGCACCTTGATCTTGACCGAGAAGAGAATCCTAGTAGCAATCAATAGCCAAGAGAGGCTAAATGCACCAAGCAAGAGAATAGAAACTTAAACTGAACAGATGATCCCACCCAGAAGCTAGCGCACCACTTTCCAGCTCTCCCAGAAAACTTGCGCACAAAACTACTGCTGCCTGCAACTGCCTGCGCAGATTTAGCTCTCACTGCAACTGCTGAGATGTGAAATAATGAAACTGGCGCCCTGTATTTATAGTGGACTGGCCAGTCTAACTGGGGCCGACTTCTCCTTCTGGGCATCAATAAATTCAATTTAAATATATTTGTTCAGCCGACAACTTGTCTAGGGTTTCCTTTAATTCTTTGCTTCCTTCCGGAGGATTCTAGTCTCGTCATAGGTCACAATAGAGGTTCATAACTCCCGAAGCTACCATAATATTAACATGATCAACATGGGTGTTACGTAATTGAAGGTAGAGACCAAGGTTGAGATGATGTCATATGATGGCAAGACAATGCTCTCAAGCTGGATGATTGGCTAAGGCAGTTGGGGATGTGCAATACAATACAACAGTATAAAGATAAGCAGAAAGTTGTTTTCAGAAAGCTACACATGAAACGAAAATCTTTCTTATGCTGGGAGAACTTCTAAGACAAGCTCGAAGCTTTCTGGGATATTGACTGGGACAAATTCAAGATTTCGTTCAAAGATTAGTTCTACCTTACTAATTATATGAAGGAACAACAAACGCAGTGGCTGTACCTGAGACAGATTGAACCAGTCAGTAGATGAATATCTAGGAGTTCAGGCTTCAGCCATTTTAAAATTCGATAGATTGAAGTCATGGTTGAAGAATCCAAGGTAGGGGCAAAGCTTAATGTTGGTTTGCTCACTCCAATTCAGAAAGAGATTTTAATGTTCCATATCAAGAAGCTTCAAGATGTCCTCCACAAGTGTAAGGTGGTCAAAGTAAAAAGTATTTGGGAAAAGCTACAAAATTAAGCTAGCACAAGTTCCATGCAAAAGTCTCCAAAATCCACATAAAAGAAGGTGCAAAGAAGACCTTTAGCGGAACTGCAAAGCAGAAGGGTGACTCGGAAGCTTCTACAGAAGGACAAAAGGACAAAAATGCAAAGAAAAAAAATCAATTTGTAACTATAGCAAATGAAAGGGGCATCCCATGTAATATCCCCAATAGAGATATGCTAGAATATTAATGGTTTGTCGTTCACTTTATGTGTTTCTGGTTATGCATTTTGTCAAATACTTGGCATTACAATGTTTTATGATGGCTGGCCACTTTTAACAAACAGTTTGCATGTGTTTTAACAATGGACATTTTGTCAAACATATTGCATGTATACAGAATACTCATGGAATAGAAGAGACATTATGGTCATTTTATTATGAATGAAGACATCAACAACAATACAGTCTCTAGTGGCTGCTAATGCAACTGTAATACATCGGCAAAAAACACAATAACAAGCCAAAACCTGGAAACAATGCCACATCTCCTCTAGAGAGTGAGTTCTCTACAAAGAAACTCCCTGCCAAGCTAACTCAGCCCCCTTCAAGTGCCTTACGGTCCCTTCCAGCCACACGGTCTGCCAAGGGAAGGGCTCAGCCCCTCTCAAATTACCTCTGCAGCTCCCCTCGGTCACATGGCCCAGCAAATAATGATTGCAGCTCTCCAAGGAAACCTCCAAATGGCCTTCCAAGTGCCATAGTTTTGCCTAGAAATCTCCCACAGCATGCAGAAGAGCTTCACGGCTCCCTCTACACCTCACGGCTCAGCAAAAGAGTGGATCGACCCTCTTTAGAAACCCACCACGGCTCTTCCTGTCCAGACGGCATGCTGAATAGTTGTGGCTCCTCCAAAAAAAGCCCACCGGCCCTTCAAACCCCCACGACAGCTCTATAACACCACGTCCTAGTAAAAAGAAGCAGAATCGGCCCTCAAAACCGCCCCACGATCCTCCTAGATGATTCGTTGTCCCTCAAACTAAAAAAAATCACAAGATGAGCTCCAAAAGAAACCTTGGATGGTTTTCCCCCATTTTGTCTAGCTAGGGTGGATGTTGCCCTACTGAAACCAAACCAACAATGGAAGGGTTTTTCCAAAACCCCAACGAAAACCTTGGCTCCAGGAGCACTCCAATTAAGAGATCAAACCATAATGAGGAAAGTGGTACTCTGACCCTCTTATTCCTTCTTCCATGCCTTCTAGATCTTTCCCTTTTTTGACCAAATCCACGTGACTCTTATTCCCCTTTTAATTTTCACTTAAACATTAAAAGTCACTTTTAATGTTTAAGTAAATAATAATTAATTATCTTTTTACTTATTGTTGTTCGTGCCTCCTCTAACCATCTGAATGCTCCCTTCTTGGTGAGATTTGTCAACGGCGCACCAAGTTGTGAAAATCCTTTCACAGTGCACCTAAAATAGTTGCACAATCCGAAGAACCCCCGCAACTCTGTAATAGATTTGGGTGTGGGCCAATCTAAGATCGACTGGATCTTCTTCTGATGCACATGTACTCCATTAGCGCCAATCACATGTCCCAAATAGAGAATCTTTGACAACCCAAACTCGCACTTTGCCTCTTTGGAAAACAGTGATTGCTCCTCCATGATGCTGAGAATCTTATCAACATGTCGCAGACACTCCTCCCAAGTTTTGTTGTAGATCAGTAGATCATCGAAGAACACCAGTAAGAATTTCCTCAAGTGCTTGTTGAAGATATGGTTCATACACGACTTAAAGGTAGTTGGTGCATTAGTCAACTCGAAGGTCATGACTAGAAACTCATAGTGCCTGTAGTGACATCTGAATGTTGTTTTGTGGATGTCCTCCTCTCTGACCCGGATCTGATGGTACCCCAATCAAAGATCAATCTTCGAGAAGTACACTGCCCCATGCAACTCATCTATCAACTCATCAATCCTAGGCATCAGTTGTCGGTTCTTGATGGTCTTCTTGTTCAATACCCTGTAGTTGATGCACATCCTCATCGTGCCATCCTTATTCTTCACCAGTACCACTGAAGAAGCGAAGGGACTAGAGCTAGGCTCGATGTGCCCCATCTCTGGCAACTCTTGTATGGCCTTCTCTATCTCATCCTTAAACTTCTGTGGATGCTCGTATGGTGTGGTGTTCATGAACTTTGCCCCCTCCTCTAACTCAATGGCATGCTCAAATCCCATGTCGAGTGGTCTCCCTGCTAGTAGCAGCTCGAACACTCTGTCATGCTTCCCAAGCATCTCTTGTATGTCCACATGATAGCACTAGCGATCCTGCGATGGCTTCTCCATGGTGATCAAGCACTCTGTTGCACAGGCCACGTCACCACCTCTAAATATGGCCTCCATGCATTTGTTCGATACGATCAAGGGAGCTCTCGACGACATACCTCTCAGAATAACTCGTTGTCCTCCTATGTCTACGAACTCCATCCTCATGATCTGATTATTCACTTTAAAATCTTTGAGTGAATACATCCACTGGACGCCCAATACCACATTGGTGTCTGCCAAATCTACTACATAGAAGTCATCGGTAAACATAAAGTTGCCCAATGTCACATCCAACCCTATGATCCTCTGAGTACAAGTCATGTTGTACCCATCTGCTACAACCACATTGAATCCCTCAAACTCCTCTATGGGAATGTGTCTCCAAGCGACAAGTGTTGCGTTGATGAAGTTGTGGGTAGCCCCATCATCAATCAATGTTGTCACTCTTTGCCCCTACAAAATGCCTCTAATGCTAAAGGTATAATACATGCGGACTCCTAAAAGTGTGGCAATGGTCACTCTCTTGACCCGCTCCTGCTACGGCTTCTCCTTTGCAACCTCCAGATGAGGCGGCTCTACCTCGCCATTGCTATATCCCCTATTTTGTATGTGAGTTTGTTGAAATAATGTAACTGCAAAGAGTATTCTTACTATTATTGATATTTTATTCATAGGATCAATCCCCATTGTGGATTGATCATGTCGGATATTGTAATAGGACCAAATCCCCTTTTGCGGATTGGTCAAAAGACAATTGTAATAGGCAGAATAAGAAGTCGACCCCAGGAGTTAATTAAGAGACCCAGAAATATAATAAAGGTGGGTTTACCCACCCAGATTGAGAAGTCGGGCCTGCC
>SNQJ01S0019039.1:123601-149246 GCA_010110895.2 Picea sitchensis | reverse complement strand
ATACGTAGATAGTTGCATCTTGCATTTGTTGATTGACATCTTAGGCTAGATTCCCCTTAACCTTTTAACCAATTAAAACCAACTCCTAGAACATTAAACTATCAATCTCATCTAGTAACTAGGGTCTACCCCCCTTGGCTTCCCAAGGAGTTAGCCTAGACGGAAGAGGTTCAAGTCAAAGCGACAGCGTGGACTTTGAGCCTAGGCATTGTGCCTCCGAGGACACACTAAGTGAGCAGGACTTAGCTCACGTTTGCAAGTGTGTATAAGGACGACAACAGGCCCCCTTGATCTTGAGGTGAAATCACACTTGAAGAATGATGTATTGTTGGTTGTTCGTTCAATAAATAAGGCTTCCTACTTTGTTTACTTCATTTATGGTTTCATATGTGGTTGTCCTTTAATTGTTCATGGTTGCACGCTATGACTTGACCAATTTCGTACTTGTTGTGAGGAGCATCTTTGAAAGGTCTCTCCTTTAATCTTATCCCTATTGAAGTAGATCCATGTGGTTGGTTAAAGCATGTTTATAATAGCTTAACTACACCTCTTTCCATATAGATCGAACCCTCTTGGTTGTTTCCTGACTCCATCGCCCAATTGGATAAGCACAAGTCTTTGCAATCCACCATCCATTTATTTCTAGAGGATATCATAAACTATCTTTTCTAGGGATTCCTCCCGTGTGCCAAAAAAGAACCAACCTAAAGTTAGAGGAAGAGTTGGTGTAGTGTCAATGGGCAACCTTCCTAAGTTCCTCTAGGGTCACACATCATTCAAGGACTTGAATGTATTTGAGTGCAAGTCTAGGAGGTAATACAATTGAACCAATATTTGCATTGTTTCTAAAAAATTACTTCTAGATACTCAACAAAGGCCATATCTTTCTACCTCAAGGGTTGCACAATCTACATTAGATTTACACAATGGATCATAAATATGAGAATCATCATTGTAGTCATTAACCTAATACTTTTGTCAAAGTTATAGGCATCAATACATTGGCAACAATAATCTCCTCTATAGGATCCTCAAATTCCAATGCCCACATCTTTTGATCTTCTTCGTAGAGTTGAAGGTATTCAGAAAAAGAGATATCTTTAAGAGATTCTTACCATAATTTTCCCATAAGCACGAATATTCATTAATAAGCGTCAGCAAACCCATTCTCTCTAAATAAGTGATTGACGCAAACCCACATGTTGTATAACTAACTAGATATGGTATGGCTTCTAAAGAGATTCTTGAGGATGTTGAATTTTTCAATGCAAATCTGATCTAGCATTTAGATCGAAAACTGTGTGATCAACATCTTTGGTAGAATGAGTTTCATCAAAAAGTTGACGCATGATATGTTGAGCATGCTTAGATAACTGATGAGCCAACAATAAAAACATTAGCAACAATTTTTAGCATAACTTCTTGGGCAACGCATTCGTGTGCCCATAAATGCTCCATGTTAGCTTGTTTTCAAGCCAGACACAAAAATCTTCTATCTTCATTCTGATGGCTCACTTAACAAAAAGAAGTTGGATCCCTAGATCTAAAGTCTAGAAGCTGATTTTGAAACTCAAGAATATTATGGATGAAAAAAGGAGTACATTTATTGAAGTACGTAAGGGAAATCAAGCTCTTATATGGTGGCAATCACACATTCTAGTATCGACGGATGCTCATCAACCATCATAAGGTGAAACTTAGGATTTAGTGTTGATCAAACACCCTAGTGGTATATTTAACCAATTCATTTCAAATTAATCACATTGGTATAAAAGTTGTAACATGGGACAAACTACAAAAAACACAACTTTTTTGACAAACCATGTGCCGTACAATTATAGATGTAGGATTTATGGCAAGTGATAATCACTTGAATAATAAAATTCTAGTATCGACAGATGGTCATCAACCATCGTAAGGTGAAACTTAAGATTTAGTGTTGATCAAACACCCTTGTGGTATATTTAACCAATTGATTTCAAATTAATCACATTAGTATAGAAGTTGTGACATGGGACAAACTACAAAAAACACAACTTATTTGACAAACCATGTGTCCTACCAATTATAGATGTAGGATTTATGGCAAGTGATAATCACTTCAATAATAAAATTCAAGTGTACCATCTTCATCACTTCAAGAGAAATTTTTGTAAGAAAGAGGAAACAACCAAGGAATCTGAATCAAACCTAAATGGGAGTGACATGAAAAGTGATTTCAAGATTACCATTCAAAAGAAAATGTATCCTTATTCTTATATAGAGGACCTATTGGCATGTTGTTTTCATTTTCACAATCTACTCTAAAGGTGTTAGAAATAGAGAAGTAACGCAGAACAGAACAACAACCATGTCCCTTTTATTTTTATATCCTTTTCTTTTATGCTCAGTTAGAATAACAAGTAAGTCTCATCCTCAGAACAGTAAGCAATTACACTACTGTTTAAGAACTGAAGAAAGAAACAACAAATACACTACTGTTTAAGATCTGAACAGAGAAACAACAAATACACTACTGTTTAAGATCTGAACAGAGAAACAACAAGCTACTGTTTAAGATCTGAATGACTTGAGTTTGTAGACAAAATCTTAGTGTGTACAACCACTCAGATCTAAGCTAGCAGAGTTAGATTTAACTGAGATCCCAAGACAAGAAGTAGATCTAGATTAATCAACAAAACATTCTTTCTGATCTAAACTAAAGAAGATATAGATCAGTATCCAAATCTAATCTATAATACTGATATAGATCAAAGCTCAAAAACAATATCCAGATCTGATAATGAGCAACCTATAACATTCAATGATGATATATATCTAGACAGATCAAAGCTCAAAACAAATATCCAGATCTGATAATGATAAACTGAATAGATAACTTACCTTGCCTTGTAGTCTTACCTCTGAAGGAGTCACAGCCACACACTAGAGATGCAATACCATTTGTAATTATGCTCAGACAAAATTCAGGATCATAGATCCACCATATAGGTTGGATCTCTTGCCAAGAGATGAATAGACTTTCTTGCCACCAAGAGGAAAAGTCATTGAGACTTCACACAGGAATTTCTATAATCAAACCCCCATACACAGTTTCTGTGATCAAACCCTCATACACAATGATAGGCACGACAGTCTTAACAAATCAGTAGAGGGGCTGCGGCTCAATTTGAGGGACAGATCTGCATGGGAGAGAGGTAGCAGCAGCTTAGGAAGGAGTCTAGGGTACTAGACTTGCTGTAGAAAGTGACGGCAGCTACACTTCTCAGCTCACGAGTTGACACAGGAAAACAGGCCTGGAATTTGCAGCTTAAAGGAGCTGCACCACAACAGTAGTCAAGGGGCCGCACCACAACAGTAGATCCACCAGTAACAGATGCAAGAAGGGGGGCCGCAGCAACTACAGAAGATACTCCAACAGCAAATGAAAAGAGGGCCGCAGCAAAGAGAGAAAAGATCTGCTCACCTTAGAAAGATAGCTCAAGAGCATAAATAAAAGTTATGTGGTAAAGGGGGGATAGACCTCTATTTATACTTTTAGGCTAGGGTAGAAATAAGGGTAGTAATAATAATTATTAAAAATAACATGTTTAAATTAATTAATTTAAACATGTTATAATTAACATTTTAATTTATACTTTACTTTAACCCTTAAGACAAAAAACAAAAACCCCAAACCAACACAAGCAAGGGTAAAGGAGGGTTAGGTGAGGTTACTATGTGGTAAAGGATAGACTCCCATTTTATTTATACTTTTAGGTTAGGGTAGAAATAAGGGTAGTAATAATAATTATTAAAATAATACGTTTAAAATTAATTAATTTTAAACATGTTATAATTAATACTGCACCAGAGCACTTCTACTTTAACCTCTTAAGACAAAAAAAACAAAAACCCCAAAACCAACATGTAAGCAAGGGTAAAGGA
This sequence comes from Picea sitchensis, assembly GCA_010110895.2. NCBI lineage: Eukaryota > Viridiplantae > Streptophyta > Pinopsida > Pinales > Pinaceae > Picea > Picea sitchensis. Next base: position 145,319 of record SNQJ01S0019039.1, on the reverse strand, counting down.
GGGTTAGGTGAGGTTACATAGTGGCAATACTTGTCCATTCATTTTTCAAGGTGACCTTATTACTTTATTATCATTGCATATGGAACACATCCATTATGTGGCCATGCCCACCTTCAAGGAGGGTCATGATTAATGAAAGTACTCCTGACTGGTTGACTGATTAACAAAGTACCTGATCAAGGATCAAGTTGCCCCAAAACATTTATGGGGTCTTATCCACCAAGGTACAAGACCAAGGATCAACCCATGCCCCAGGCATGGGTACCCTGGACCATGTCCAGGGGCCCTAGACATATCTAGGGGCTTTAACTACTTGGTCCCAGACCAAGAACCCCAGGCATGGGTACCCTGGACCATGTCCAGGGGCCCTAGACATATCTAGGGGCTTTAACTGCTTGGTCCCAGACCAAGAACCCCAGTCATATACTGGGGGCCCTCTCATGGGTCTTTATTGCTTTGTCCCAGACCAAGAACCCCAGTCATATACTGGGGGCCCTAATAAGGGTCTTTTGCCATGGCACTGACTGTTTGGTCCTAGACCAAGTACCCCAGGAGTGCACTGGGGGCCCTAGATCTCGGCTAGGGTCTTTGCCATCCTCCCAGAGAATGGCTCTTGCAGCTGCTATAAATTTAACAAAAGGCACTCAACAATAATATACTGACAACTTCAACAAGTTATCTATGAAAATCAAGGTACAAAATCTTGAGGAAACCCTATACATTAACTTCATTTTAGGCTTTTTAGTCATTTGCAAAAAGAGCTAGAATTTCTCAACATTGCTTCTATAGAGTAAACATTTCGGTTTGTATTTAAGGTAGAGTCTACCTCTTAGAAAGGGCCATATCTTCTCTAGATGCACCACAATCTATAATAAATATAAGGTTAAAATTTGAGACAACAAGGGTTGGGCACAAAGCCATCACTTGTCTAAGATTATTGAATACTATTTTAACCTCCTTTGTCCAAACAAATCTACCTCACTAATTGAATTCAATCAAGGGTGATACATGGTGAGAGAAATTCTTGATGAATCAATGATAATAGCTACATAGTACAAGGAACGATCTCAGTTGGATAAGTGTCACTTTTGGCCACTTCTAGAATGTGTGAATCTTAAATCTATCCACTTGTACCCCCTCTTTACTCACACATGCCCAAGATGGAACAATTCTTCCACACCAAAATCACACTTGCTTTCCTTGACATAAAATTGAGAAGTAACCCAACAAATCGAGTAATATTTCTAGATGTTTGAGATGTTCTTCAACACACTTATCATAAATCAATTTATCATTAAAGAATACTAAGACAAACATCTGTAATAAGGCTGAAAAAACATATTAATTGTTTATTGGAATGTAATTGGACCAATGGCAAGGCTAAAAGACATTACCAAAAACTCGTACAACCCCCTATGTATTTGGAAGGTCATTTTTGTGTACATCTTCCTCCCTTTACCCAAATCTAATGGTATCCTGAACACAGATCTATTTTTACTAAAATTAATGCTTCGTGTAGCTCATCCAAAAACTCGTCCACCCAATGGATAGGGTAGCGATTCTTTATGGTTCTCTACTTCAAATCTCAATTACCAATGGACATTGAGAGATTTCCATAATTCTTCTTAACCAAAACCATTGGGGGAACAAGTGGACTTGAATTAGTCATAATGTATCTTATATCAAGAAGTTTGAATATCACCTTTCCGAGCTTGTCCTTGTAAGCAAGAGGATGGCAATGATAGGTAAAGATGATGGGATTTGTGCTTTATTCCATCTAAATGATATACTCTGAGATCCTAGTTGGTGGCAACCCATGAGGTAAGTCCTTAAACACCTTCAAGTACTTGTCAAATTTCCATTATCTTCGCTAGCAGCTTTGTCCCCCTTTGACACATAAACACCCTTGATTGCATGTTCTTATATCCCTATCCATCTTAGACTCAAACACAAATTTGTATGATTTTGGCATATAACCCTGGATCGATTACCATTTTGTTGGAACTTATATGCAATTAAGATTAGTTCACTATAATGTCGCTAAAGGTTTGGAGCAATTAAACAACAACCTTTCTAATTGGTACTACCAAAGAATTTAAAATAAGGATATAATCACCCAGATGAATAACCAAATTTCTGACCAACTCCATTGCTTGTCCATCAATAATATTCAGTTGAAGATCATCAAATTCACTAACTTTGAGACCAAGATACCTTACCAATCTTTCATCTAGGAGATCATATGTGCTCCCAAAATCAATGAGAGCTCAAACCTACCTCCCTTTACACTTCCCCTTGACCCTTATGCTCTAAATTTACCCAACCTATGATGGCAGCTAGTGAAGTTGTGGGAATTTTCTTATGACACTCTTATTTTCCTTCATTACGTCTACCATCAACTCAATCCACACCTTTTTCCTCTTTTGTTTCATCTAGATCAGCATTCAATGTATTGCACTTGACCCTTACCTTTACAATTGTAGTCAAGTTTCATAGTTGGTAACAATCATAACATAACCCCTTCTTTTGTAATTCTACAATTTATGAGGGATTTCTAAAGAGTTTCTAATTGGAGCGAGGGGAACGGATCTTCTTTTTAGCACTTCATATTTGAAACTTTATTTGAGCATATTGGAAGGATGTTTAGTAGTGGGAGAGGAATGTTTGATTTTTCTTATTTATAGAGCATTAGAGTTACCAGTGTTCTTTTACTTCGTAACAATTAACATATATATATCATGTACTGAGCAGTAGCAGCATAAACAAGAGACAAACGAACACAAGAGATTTATCCTGAGACAACCCCAAATGGGGGAAAAACCCAGCAACCTTTCTTAGACATATTTCGTTCACCAAGCAAGTCCAATTATGAACCAACAGATAAACCCTAGCACAAAGGCTAGCTCAAGATACAGCCAGAAATACCACCCGAGTTGCAACAACAACACAATACCAAGATAGTGCACCTTCTCCAAGGGTAGTAGACAAGAGAGAAATACCAAAAAGACTGAACAAGAAGAATCTTTGTCACTTGCAGTTGTTGCGTCACCCTTCCTCAGACTTGCGCCTTACTTCGGTGTAGATGAGAGAGTGTGAGTGAGTGTGTCCAAATGAGCTAAGGCGCCTCCTATTTATAGATTTCATGTCCTCTTCACTGGGCCGACTTATCTTTTGGGAAGGTGTCACTTCTTTATTCTTTATTCTTCTAAGACAACTTCCCTTCTAGGGTATTTCCACATCTGTTCAATGGTTCTCTTGCTTTCGAAATCTTCTTCTCGTCTAAGAAAGGTCATCTAGGAGGGAAAGCACCTCCCGCAGCTACCAAAACATCAACACTCCCTCTTAGCTAGGGAGGTATCTTTCACGATGTCTTCATCTAGTAGTCCATTGACTACTTTGCAATCCATTGGTAGCACACAACTACCACAATGCCATCGGTAGCTCAAATCATTTACCACAGTCTCTGCAATCAAGTAGCACTCAGCTACTCCCAATGTGAATTCATAGTCTCCATGGCAATCAATTAGTAGCACACAACTACTACAATGCCATCTAGTAGAACACAACTGTGTCAATCCATAGTAGCACACCACTACTATCCAGTGGTATATAACCACTCTATGTAGCACACAACTACTGTCCAGAGACACAATGTCTCCATCCTGCAATCAACTAGTAGCTACACAAGCTACCACCATGCAGTCCAGCAGTCTCTATAATTATGCAGCAATCAACTAGTAGCACACGACTACTACCATGCCATCAGCCATAATCATAGTCTGCAATACCCATGACTATGCAGCAATCAACTAGTAGCACACAGCTACTACAATGCCATCAGCCATAGTCATGGCCTCTATAACTATGCAACAATCAGCTAGTAGCACACAAGTACTAAAATGCCATCGGCCATAATCATAATTGATGTCTCTATAACTATGCAACAATTAGCTAGTAGCACACAGCTACTACAATGCCATCAACCATAGTTATAGTCTCATCCAGTAGAATGAAGCGACTCCCATAGTCCTCACAACTATGCGTGTGATGTTTCTTCTCTCATCAAGTCCGACAGTGCATTACCCCCTCGGTCACCTCGAATGATTGATCTAGGAAACCCTTGGCCAAAGGGGTTAGTCGACATTAGAAGAAACAACACACCTCCCTCTCAACGAGGGTGGACATTCTGCATCACACCAAGCTTGTCTCTGAAGTACTCATACTTCACTCTAGACAGAGGCTTGGTGAGAATGTTCGCTATCTGCTCATCCGTGGATATGTACTGGAGCTCTATAGCTCCTTTCTGCACCATGTCTCGAATGTAATGATATTTGATCTCTATGTGCTTTGACTTGTCATGAAAGACAGGGTTGCCTGAAAACCTTATGCAAATTTGATTGTCATTGTTATCCATCAAAGTTGCACTAGGATGGACTTCCAGGGAGCCGCCAAAGATTGAACATTATTGTTCAAAACTCAAAGTTCAAAAGTTCAGTCAGTCAATAAGACCAGCTTTTTCACATTTTCCATAAAAATTGTAATAAGAGATGTTGCATGATGAACTTGTAAAAGGTCTTAGCCACCTTCAATTTAGGCATGAGTTGTTACTCTGTAGTGTTTTTTTTAACTTATTAATTATATTTTGTCGTTTTTAAACAATTTATGAGTTTTTTCACTCAATTCCTCCAGAGCTGAAGAATATACTCATGGTTAGGCCTTAGCATGGATCTAAACCTAGTGTCCAATGTATATTACTATGCTAAACATACTCCTAAAGTCTTATGGAAATGTGCTAAGTCCCCCTAAAAAAAATTATTTTTTCAATTAATTAAAAAATTTCCACAAAACGAGAATTTTTAATTAAAAAATAAAGTTGTAATAAAAAAGTGGTAATAAGAGTGTTCATGTGCCTCGGGGGTGCTCATTTTTGGACCTAGTGCACCCACATTACCTAAGTACCCACTTGGTTGAGTAAAATTAATGATTTTAATCACTTAAAAATCAATTTTACTCAAAAAACCCCAAAAAGTCAAATAAAATCAGCGAGTGTTAAATTTGGGAAACATGTGGGGACATGTTTTAGATGAAATAAAGCCTAAAAGGCTATGTGGTAGCCACAAGAAGCAATTTAGATGTGATTTAAATTGATTGGGTAAGATATGGATAAGTTATTGAGTGTGGGCCAAGAGGAAGTGCACCCTCCTTGAGAGAGGTGGCGCACCCACATGTGAACTCACCCACCTTTTGAGAAGTGGCAACTTCCTAACCACCTAATCCCCTCATGTGGCAATTTGTGGGAGCTTTGGTATAAGTGGCAGCCCCACCCCATACACTTGACGTCTCTTTCTCTTCCAAGTGGTGCGCCCTCCTCATCTCCCCATTTTTCACCTTTGGCTATATAAGAAAGCACTCTCCCATTGATAAAGTTAGTTGGAGCTTGGGGATTATTACCATTGTAATACTACGGTACTATCATTTCTATTTGGAATAAAAAGCTTTGGAAGCTATTTTGGTGATCAAGCTTCATGTGTGGATCTTCTTGTCAAATGATGTGCTAATTTGTGAGGTAACTTGTGTTCTTTTTGCTTGAATATTGAATTGTGGCCTTCAAGTGGAGATGTCTCTAAGAAAGGTAAAACTAGAAGAGCTAGATTGTTTTATGGTTTTATTGTTTATTGTATGTAAATGTTTATGTTGCATATTCATTTCGATTAATGTGTATGCTTTCCTAAATTTTCTTATGCAAGAACACTATTACACTAATATTTTATTGGCAAGAAGTATCTAAGTTTGCAGGATCTCACTACTTGAAGAGGAGAATAGGCTTTGTTGCACTCTTTTATCCTTCAAGCTCTCAAGAAAGACAAAAGACTCTCTTTGATCCATCAAAGGGACTCCATCTTGCCCAAAGTTCCAAGGCTTTGAAAATCCTTCTCTCTCTTTCTCAAATTTCATTCTTATTTCTTGGTTATTTTAAATTCTTGTATGCAAATCAATTGAATCTGATCTAAAGTTTAAGTACATCTTATTTCAGTTTTGCATATACAAGAAAGCTAGATTTATTTTTCATCTAAAGGTTTCAATTTAAAGCATATGATCTAGACTAGAAAAGGCTAGTTTTATCAATTTTTGCTTCTAAATTCTTAAAGGATAAAAGTAGTTTCTTTTCCAAAGTACTTCAATTAAATATTGGGCAATTTAGTGCTTGTATTTTGCTGCCTTAAAACAACAGAAAAATATCCCAAGGAAGCAAGCTTTCTAGCTTGATTCTTGGGTTCCTTTTAGCAAAATTTCAATAAATTTACTTAGGTAAATTTTGGGGTTTTACTACTAATATTCCAAGACACCTTTAAAGTGTTTTGGGGCATTTTGTATCTTGTTTGCTTGTTGTTTTGTGCAGGTCCGTGCAAAAACAAGGAGATACGCTGTCAGAAAATTGAAGATTTAAAGCTTCCAAGAACCCCAAAGTGGCCCTATATCTTTCAAAATTGTTGTAAAAAACATTTCTTTCATTTTTTATCCATATATAAGGGTCCACATCTCATTTTAAGACATTCAAAGACTCTTCAAAGAGAAAATTGTAACCGAGAAAATGAAATCAGTGAGTCAAAGGAGGCCTCACTTTGTTTTTCCCCAAGGGGGGTTCTTGTGTTTTTTTTTTATCTTTGTATTAGTTTGCTTCAAGTTTTGTTCGTTTGATTTAATTGCTCAAATAAACTCACAATCAGCTCTAAAGGTTAAAATAAATCACAATTTAGATTAGATTTCATTTTCGCAAAGTAGAATACTAGTTGCTAGTTAGCTTCAAGTTTATGCAATTTCAAAGTTGGCAATAAACCGTCTCCTCAGCTCCTCCAAAGAGGTTGGTCAGTGAAGACTCTAGTAATTACAATTCATTTCAATTTCAGTATTTTGCTTATTTGTTTAAAATAAACAACTCCCCTCAGCTCCCAGTGCGGTTCCTGACCCTTCCAGTTGCGAGCTAGTCTCAATCTGCTGGGAGTAACTTTCATACACGCTAGGTTGGTCAGTGGTGATAGAATAATTAGGGAAATCTCAATAGTTGTTACTTTAATGCGTGGGAAAACACCTAAAGGGAGTGTGTGAAGTAAGGTGAGTCCTCTCGGGACTTGGCTTCCCATCCGTTTTGGACATCCGACACCTTTAATGAACTTACTGGTGAGGTCCCTGAGGCTTCGGTAAGTTCTCCGCAAGTTTCCAAACAAAAAAGTAGCCTCTAAAGAGGCCACACAACCTTTCATTAATCTACCATTAATTTACCTTAATAAAATACACGATCTACATTGCCCACGATACCTTTAAGGCACTGGTCTCATTTACACATTTTGCAAAGCCATATGCTTCACATTCTTTTTCAATCATTTACTTAGAAGCAAATTTGAATTCACTTGCATCTAACAATTGTGTCTTAAGTATCATTTTATGCAAGTGTATGTTTGATATATATCGTGGTGAATAATTGATCTGTGAATATTTTTGTTTTATGTTGGATAATGAAAGAATAAACTCCTAGATTCATTTCTTGTACTTAGTTTAGTTCAAACCTTAGTATATTTGTTAGGGACTACCCCCCTTGGCTTCGCTAGGAGTTAGCCTAGACGGAGGAGTTGAGGATTAGGTGATAGCACCTTAACTCTCACTTGCCCCCAAGGACACACCGAGTGGATTGAAGATTTATTCCACGTCTCCCAGGTGTGTATAAGGCGGCAACATTTTGGCGTCGTTGCCAGGGATAAATCTTTCTATTCCCGAAACACGACTTTGATTTCCTTTTTGTTTTTTACTTAGTTTTTTATGCTTGTAGTTTATCGGATCTAGACTCAACCATCTGGTGACTCCACTAATTTCTAATTTGACTAAGTATTCTACAAGAAGGAATTCAGAAGGCTTAGTTGACTTCATTCTTGACCCTAACAAGTTTATAGAAGGAGGTTAGCCAAAGCATCTTCTCGTAGAACCTTTAGTCAGTTAGGTTCTGAGTCCATTTATGATATCTACTTGTTGTTTGTTAGTAATAATTTTTCAGAAATGGTTATTTATGACCTTTGTGACTTTAGTGCAATAAATAATTATCCACATGCTATTCCAGAAAAAGCAATTTAGAAATTACCTAGTTTCCAGGGAAATAATGATATTTCTGCCAAAATGCATGTCAAGTCATTTATGAGATGTATAAATAAGTGGTGTGTTGCACACGACCACAAGGATGTTAAAATGAAGCTATTTGTTCTTTCCTTAGAAGGCGATGCTTCAGACTGGTATGAAGACGTGCCAAAAAACCCTTTCAAGACCTTGAAGGATCTCCTTGATGCCTTTACTGAGAAGTGGGGGGAGAAATGAGATCACCGTCACCTTTTGGCAGCCCTCAACACAATAAGGAAGAACGAAAATGAAACGATGGATGATTTCCACAAGAAGTTCAATGAGCTAGTTTCAAGCATGCATTCAGATATCAAGCCTCCAGATAGTGCTATCTTGATATAATACATTGAGGCATTTGGTGGGGAGATGAGATATCAACTAAGAGATAAAGAACCCACCAACCTCAAAGTAGCTCAAGAAACTGCTAACAAGATTGATAAAAACATGCAAGTGTGAGGAAAGTCAAACCTTCCAGGATTCACAAGAGGTAGTTCTTCAAGACAGTCCGATTCTAAAGAAAAAACAGCAATTCCTGATAATAAAGATCCATCTTATGACCCTCTAAAGGCCATAACAGAGATGGTTAAAAGAATGGAGGCAACTCATGCTACTCAACTTAGTGCTTTGCAGAATAGGTTGATAGCTATGGAGAGGTCCCAAAATCAAAATAATAGATTCCAACCGAGGCCTAATAATGAAAGATGGCAAAAGAAAAGTCCTCAACAAGAGGAAATACCATAGAATGAGGAAATACCACATTATTAGTTTTTTTATGCATGTTGAGGAAAGATGGTAAATGAGGAAATACCATCTTTTTGTAGAGCATGTGAAGATTTTCACGAAGAGTCCACTTGTCCAATATTTTGTCAAATAAATGAACAAGGCATCCCTCCAACAAACAACTTTGTAGGGCAATCAAGAAGCCCTACCACATAAATAACTTTGGAGAAACTCACCCTTTGTCAATGGACTATTGGCTTCAAATGCAAGAAAGGTGTGAGCAAGCAAATGAAGTGGTTGAAGAGTATGATAATGTTACAAAGTTGTATGGACACAAGCCCACAAATGAGCAGATCCTAGAGATGGCCAGACATAAGGGAATAGTCTACCAGAGAAAAGGGAGAGATGGTGCAAACAAGTCTCAAGCAAACTTTCCCAAGGTAACTAATCCTCCTCCAATTGTTGATCTAACTGTTGATTTAGGTAATTGGATTTCAAATGCAAAGGTATTGGTTCCAGTGTCAAATATTCTGAAAATTCCTTCACAAAAGGAAAAATTACTTAAAGCAATAAATGTTCCAAATAATAAAGAGGTTGTTAAAAATCAAGAAAAAGAAAAGGAACATCATGAAGATCCTTCAGTGGTTTTGACTAGCAGAGATAGAACCAAGGAAGAGAATCCCCCTTTCTTTGTGTCTCTAGAAATAAATGATCAGTGGTTGCATAACTGTATGTATGATTTTGGAGCTTCATCCAACATCATCACAAAAGGAATTATGCAAAGACTGGGCCTTAAAGTTACAAGGCCTTATCATAATGTATGTGACATGGATTCCAGGGAAATTGAAACCCATCGAATTATCATAGATTTGCTAGTCAAGCTAGCTTTCCACCCAGATTTTGCTTTTAAGATAGATGTGCTTGTAATTGATGTGCTGGATGCTTGGGGTATGCTTCTTTCAAGAAAATGGGGAGCTCACATGGGTGGTTGCCTAAACATGGATTTGACTTTTGCAACAATCCCATGCCCTCCTCCATCAACCAAGAATTTCAGACTCTTTAGAGAAACAGAAAGAAAGTATCACATAGAAGATCCTAAAGAGCCATTCAAGGAGTTCTTATGCCAAATGTCTGACATGGGTAATTTCTCGATTTGTTCAAACTTCCTAACACCAGCTGAAGAAAAATTTAAGGATGAAAAAAAAAGTAATAAGGCATGGAAGATGAACTTTGATGATGCACATTCAAGATCAAGAAAATGGGTTGGAATTGTTCTAGTTTCACCAACAAGAAAGTCTTACAATTTTGCATTTAGATTAGAGTTTGATGCAACAAATAATGTGGTTGAGTATGAAGCCCTTCTACTTGGCCTAGAAATTGCAAAAGATATGAGGGTCAAAATATTAAGTATCAAGGGTGATTCAGACTTAGTCATTCTCTAGGTGAAAAATAAGTTTGCATGCAAAAGTGAAAGATTAAAAAGATACAGAAATACAATTTGGGATACCATAGAATTGTTTGATGTTATAGATCTAATTTCAGTTCCTAGGGATCAAAACAGTCTAGCTGATAGTTTGGCAGTTGCAGCTTCAACCATCCAACCTTCAGAAGATCTAATAAAAGGAAAAGGAAAGTTGGAAATAATCTTTAGACCTTCAGTCCCAGACAATATTGATCATTGGCAAGTCTTCAGAGATGATAAGCAAATCCTAAGATTCATTCATAATGTTCAGGAATTCTCAGGTTTCAATGTCAGTTATAAAGAAGAAGGCAGAGATTATGTTCAAGAGAATAACCCCATAAAGAATCCAGTCCCTAGAGGAATAACTGCCCTAGAAAAGATCTTTGACAAGCATGACATGTATAAAAAAAAAAGTAGTAAAACCTGGCAGCGACATAGAAGTGAATATTGGGATAGAGGAAGTCCCAAGGCTCATAAAAATCGGAAAGGGTACTTCAGAAAAAGAAAGAAAAGAATTAATAAGTCTTGTCAGTGAGTATAGGGATGTATTTTCTTTTACATATAATGAACTCAAAGCTTATAAAGATGATGTATTTCAACATACTATCCCACTCAAAGAAGACACAAAACCTTTCCGGCAAAAACTTAGGCGAATAAATCCTAAGTTAGCACCTTTGGTTCAAACAGAACTCAAAAAGATGTTGGATGTTGACATCATTGCTCCAACAAGGCATTCTTCATGGTGCTCTAACTTAGTAGTAGTTAGAAAGAAAAATGGGGGAATAAGGCTATGCAATGATTTCAGAAATTTGAATCTTGCATGCATTAAGGATAATTACCCCTTGCCCAACATGGAAACTCTGTTGCAAAGAGTTACTGGTTCAAAAATAATGTCCATGTTAGATGGTTTCTCTGGATACAATCAAGTGTTGGTGAGGAAGGAGGATCAGAATAAGACAACCTTCACCACATCATGTGACACCTTTGAGTACCTAAGAATGCCCTTTGGCTTATTAAATGCAGGTGCTACCTTTCAAAGAGCCATGGATTTGCTTTCCATGAGTTAATGGGCAAAATCATTGAGATCTACCAGGATGACTTGACTGTGTTTTCAAAAGAAAGATCAAATCATGTAAGTCATCTCAGACTAGTGTTTGAAAGATGTCGAAAGTATGGCATCTCCTTGAATCCCGCCAAGTCAATCTTGGGAGTTGATGAAGGTAAGTTGTTGGGCCATATCATAGCAAAAGATGGGGTGAAAATGGACCCAAAAAGGGTGCAAGCCATACAAGGAGTCTCTTTGCCTCAAACTAAGAAAGCCCTCCAATCTTTCCTTGGTCAAATCAACTTTGTAAGAAGGTTCATCCCAAACTTGGTCAAGACCGTGAAACCTATCCTCAGACTTTTAAGAAAGATGTCAAGTTTGAGTGGACAGAAGAAGGAAGAAGAGCTTTCAAAAACATTAAGGACGCAATTGGTAAATATCTTGTGCTAATTAGTCCAAATTATTCTAAAGACTTTCAAATCTTCTCCTTTGCTTCTGAGGAAACTATAGCAAGGGTGTTGCTCCAAAAGAATGATGTGGGTCAAGACCAACCCATTGCTTTCATGAGCAAATCATTGCAAAATTCAGAGCTTAACTATACAACCATGGAAAAGCAAGCATATGCTTTGGTCAAATCCCTTAAGCATTTTCGAGTTTACATAGGATATTCAAGAGTTGTGGGGTATGTACCTCACCCAACGATAAAAGATATCCTTGGGCAACAAGATTGCTTGGGGGTCAAGGGAAAGTGGGTTTCAAAAATACAAGAGTATGATCTGTAAATAAAACCCACTAAATTAATCAAAGGTCGAGGATTAGCTCAAATGCTAACTGAGGGTAATGAACGAGCTTTGGACCTAGTCTATCAAAACAGCCAATCTAGACCAGCTTTGTCTCCAGAACTTCAAAGGTATCATATCATTTTCTTCCTTTCTAATCTCACATGCCCAAATCATTTAATTGGTCACAAAAGAAAAGCATTGAGATTAAAGGCAGCTAAGTATTGTATTTTTCAGGATGGATTGGGGTGGAGGAACCCTGATGGGGTAATACTTAGATATGTTGATGAGCTTGAGTCCAAAAGACTCTTGGTTGATTTTCATTCAGGATTTTGTGGTGGGCATTTCGCAGCCAAAACTACTGCCCACAAGATCCTCAAAGCAGGTTACTATTGGCCTACTATATTTTCAGATGCGCACAAAATGGTTAGGGGTTGTCAGCAGTGTCAATTGTTCACTGGGAAGCAGAAGCTAGCAGCCTTACCATTACAACCAGTAGTGGTAGAAGCTCATTTTCAACAGTGGGGGATTGATTTCATTGGTCAGTTCAAGGACAATTCAAGTAATGGCTATACTTGGATAATCACAGCAACTGACTATTTCACAAAGTGAGTAGAGGGTATACCCACCAAGTCAGCAATCGATAAAGTGGTCATGGACTCTCTTGAAAACAAAATTATCACTAGATTTGGTGTGCCGGCAAAGATAACTATTGATAATGCCAAGGCATTTAGCTCAACAGAATTATCCTCATTTTGTTTTAAGTATGGCATTATATTATCTCACTCTTCGAATTATTATCCCCAAGGCAATGGTCTTGTTGAGTCTAGCAATAAAAACTTAATGACAATTCTTAAGAAAATTGTTGGGGATAACAAGAGGTCATGGGATAATAAGATCAAGTTTGCACTTTGGGCTAACAGGATCACAAAGAAGAGTTCAACAGGGAAGAGTCCCTTTGAGTTGGTTTACGGTCTTGATGTCACTTTGCCAGTTCATCTAAAGCTTCCAGTGTATCAGTTTGTTTAGAAATATGGTTTGGAAGAGAACTTTCATCAAAACAGAATTGATTAAATAATTGAACTTGATGAAAACAAAAGGAAAGCCTTCGATCAAAGTATAAAAAATCAAGAAAACTTTTGATAAGTCCTCAAGACAAAGAGTTTTCCAGGCAGGTGATACAGTGCTTCTAGGGGACAAACAAAAAGAGAAGCCAGGAAGTCATGGCAAGTTTGACAATTTATGGACAGGGTCATACATTATCTATGATGTAGCTAGAAAGAACTCCTTTGTCCTAAGCAGATTGGACGGTGAGAGGTTGCCACTTCCAGTAATGGTCAACTTCTCAAGCTCTTCTTCAACGAAGTCATCTGATGTTCATGGGGCATCTTTTGTATCATATTCTCTAAACCCTATCCTTTGTACTTTAAATTTTCATTTTCTGTACATAGTTTATTTTTTGTAAATTTTTGTACATAGTTTATTTTCAAAATTGTATATATACATGTATATTATTTCTACAGCTTATGTTTAGTATTGGACTTTGTATATGGACATGTTATTGACGAGGTGTCGATGATACAAGTCATGTGATTATGGATTCTCGTATGCTCTCCTTTAAATAAAAAGATCAAGCACACATCCCCATATGGAGCCAATGTTAACCATCAAAGTTGCACTAGAATGGACTTCCAAAAAGCCGCCAAAGATTGAACATTATTGTTCAAAACTCAGAGTTCAAAAGTTCATGTTGATTTTTCAATAAGCTAGGTTAAGCATGAAGATCATTCCATTTTTAGCATTTAACCATAACCATAAATGCTGCAGCAACCAAGATCACAAGAAGAAGCACCATGCATAAGAACAAAAGAAGTATCCTGGGAAACCCTTCTCAACAAGGGAAGAAAACCCAGCCAAATCCTTTGTTGTATTCTTCAAGAGAAAGACCTTCACCACCAAGATAAACCCTAGCACACAAAAGGGTACTCAAACCCTAGAAGACTAGCGCCCAAGAGAGGTGTGCACTTTTCCTAAGGAAGTGTACTTGCTGAAATTACCAAACTCACATGAAAGATATGTTTCCTCAATGGGGAATTTACCTTTACTTATACTAACCTGAAGCTGTCAACAGAAGTGTCTATTAACACAACAGGGCCGACCTCACTAACTTATAATATAATTAATATTAACCAAAATAATTATCTTTTACATTAATTACCAATCACATTAAGGTGGGGCCGACCTGTACCCTTTACATTACAATTAGGGTTACAAGAAGGTCTGACTCTTAATCAATATAGAAAAGGATCTGATACACCTACCAGTGTTCATCCACTAGGGGCACTTCCATAGGGATGTCCATATCTTTGGCTCACTGCATTACACAGAAGAACCAGATCTTCACACGTTCACATGTGCTCGTCCACAGGCACATCCACTCAATAGATCTTCTTTCCCACTGCCTCACACAGGAGAGTCATCTGCAGTTTTTCGTCAACTCTACTGCTCAGAGGAGGCTAATACATCATCTTCATTTATGTTCTCATGACGATGCACCCAGCACTTTGTGATTTCACACATTCACATTATGCTCAGCCACAGCCACGTCTAACTCAACAGATCGTCTTTCCCTCTAGATAATCATCTGGAGTTCTTCTCAACTCTCTGAATGGAGGAGGTCATCTCTACTTTCCAGTTCTGTCCTTGGTAGGAACAACATACCCTCTTCAGGGGTTTTCTCTCAGGTTTGTAAGCTGGAGAATATCTTCACATGGCTGCAATTATCCACATCTCACAAGTTTGTAAGCTGGAGAATGTCTCACATAGCTGCAATCATCAACAGTTCAGCCGGTCAATAAGACCAGTTTTTCCACATTTTCCATAAAAATTGTAATAAGAGATGTTACATGATGAACTTGTAAAATGTCTTAGCCACCTTCGACTTATGCATGAGTTGTTACTCTGGAGTGTTTTTTTACTTATTAATTATATTTTGTCGTTTTTAGACAATTTATAATTTATGAGTTTTTTCACTCAATTCCTCCAGAGTTGGAGTATATACTCATGGTTAGGCCTTAGCATGGATCTAAGCCTAGTGTCTAATGTATATTACCATGCTAAACATACTCCTAAAGTCGTATGGAAATGTGCTAAGTCCCTCCTAGGATTTATTAATTTTTTTCAATTAATTAAAAATTTTCCTCAAAACGAGAATTTTTAATTAAAAAATAAAATTGTAATAAAAAAGTGGTACTAGGAATGTTCATGTGCTTTGGAGGTGCTCATTTTTGGACCTAGAGCACCCACATTACCTAAGAACCCACTTGGTTGAGTAAAATTCGTGATTTTAATCACTTAAAAATCAATTTTACTCAAAAAACCCCAAAAAGTCAAATAAAATCAGCAAGTGTTAAATTTGGGGAAACATGTGGGGACATGTTTTAGATGAAATAAAGCCTAAAAGGCTATGTGGCAGCCACAAGAAGCAATTTAGATGTGATTTAGATTGATTGGGTAAGATATGGATAAGTTATTGAGTGTGGGCCAAGAGGAAGTGCGCCCTCCTTGAGAGAGGTGGCGCACCCACATGTGAATTCACCCACCTTTTGAGAAGTGGCAACTTCCTATCCACCTAATCCCCTCATGTGGCAATTCGTGGGAGCTTTGGGATAAGTGGGAGCCCCACCCCATACACTTGTCGTGTCTTGCTCTTCCAAGTGGTGTGCCCCTCTTCTCCAAGTGGTGCGCCCTCCTCATCTCCCCATTTTTCACCTTTGGCTATATAAGAAAGCACTCTCCCATTGCTAAATGCTAGTTGAAGCTTGGGATTGTTGCCATTGTAATACTACGGTACTATCATTTCTATTTGGAATAAAAGGCTTTGGAGGCTATTTTGGTGATCAAGCTTCATGTGTGGATCTGCTTGTCAAATGATGTGCTAATTTGTGAGGTAACTTGTGTTGTTCGTTTTGCTTGAATATTGGATTGTGGCCTTCAAGTGGATAACTCTCCTCACCAAAGTCTTCCCTCTATTCACCCTTACTCCAACTTATTGACTAAAGTTGATTCCAGACCTCAATTGCTTAAGCATGCTAGTCCAAATTTCTGAGTTAGAACATTATTATCATTGAGTCCTCTCCATTTGATCACCTAAAACTCATTTACATTTACTGTATAAACTGATGGGTACTCAGCTTACCTTCTATGCAATCTGAGGGTGACTTCTAGTGCTAACATTTCTGGCGTCGTAGTCGGGGAAAGAATTGAAAACATTTCCCTGGGATAGAACGACAAAGAAGCTTTGATTCTGAAGGTGCATCAGATATCAGTACCATTGAAGATTCCAGCTTGCACCTGGCAACTCCAC
The DNA here is from genome assembly GCA_010110895.2 of Picea sitchensis. Lineage (NCBI taxonomy): Eukaryota > Viridiplantae > Streptophyta > Pinopsida > Pinales > Pinaceae > Picea > Picea sitchensis. The sequence continues at coordinate 128,784 of SNQJ01S0019039.1, read as the reverse complement.
TGTTTCAGTTGTGGCTCCAAAGGGCAGATACACGAGGTCTACTCCACAGCTGCCTCTGGCTACACCTGAAGCTGACCCAGAGAAGATTATCAAGAAAGGAAAGCTTTCTCGAGAAGGCTTTAGCTGTTGTCCCAGATTGAAAAGCTCCCTGGGAGAACGACAACGCTCAGATCTTGCCTTTGATGGTGAACAAAGACCAGACACATTCAGACTGCATATCATTCACCTGGCGACTCCATGATTAAAGAATCCAATGGCGACTCCACTGTTTTGAAATGGAAAAGATCTTGGCTCGAAGGTTTGCTCCTTTTAATTTCTCTGATGTTCCTGACTTTCCAAATGTTGTTCCTACTATCGATGAGTGGGGTGATTTTTTGCCCATATTTAGAGAACATAAAGATGATAGCCTTGCCGAGCATCTCCATGAGTTTCATGAACTCATGCATCAGTGGGAGATACATCATGAGGATGTACTGTTGAAGATGTTCATGTTCTCATTAGCGGGAGATGCTCGTGAGTGGTATCACTCCTTGCCCCCTGCTAGAATCTCCTCCCTGGAGCAGTTTCATGCAGCTTTCAATGCTCACTGTCAAAGGTATTATTCCTCTGAGTTAATCTATCATAATTGTTGTGAGGAGTATAGAGATGGTGTTCAGAACATAGTTCGTTCTTGCAAAAGCTGTGAGGAGGAGGGGTATACCTCGGATGAGTTGATAAAACTGGTACAAGCACTTTCTGCAAAAATAGAAAAATTGGAGGCAGATCGTGCTTGCTACTCTTAAGAAGGAGATGCAGAGGATATTTCGGTCCCTGAAACAGTTGTTTTGGGCAGCCCTGCTTATGATGAAGAGGTAATTTCAAATGTTGACCAAGAGCAGCCAATTTTTGATGAATATCCCAATGAAGATGATGAAGAGCAAAGATTTTCCATGGTTCCTGTTTATCATGATTATGAATCGGATCCTTGGGAGAGCCATGAAGGAGAAAAGGAGGAGTTAAATGGGCAGTTTATCTCTTGTCCAAAACCTGTAAATGAGCAAATATCACCTGGGATCAGCCGCCCTGCATCAGTCCTCTACCCACCTATACACTCTAGGATCATCGAACGACGGGTGAGCAACAATGAAGGACAGGGGGTAATTTCTTACCAATTGAGCTTTACTGATTATAAATATTATGACCCTGTGGGGTTATATATGGAGTTGTGTTTTCCAAAAGCATTGGAGCCTGCAAAATTTTTCATCTTATCGTCATTTGGGGGTATTGTCAATGTTCCAAGACATGTTTTCCTTATGCTGCCATGCTTCCTTTAACTTTTGTGGATCATTTGCAGTAAAAAGAAGAATTATATTACCAAACAGTCTGGGTGGCTATGGTGGAAGTTTGCTTTCACCTAGCGCTTTGTAAAAAGCAGTTAGCCTAGGATTGTATATAAATAAGCTCCTTCTGGAGCCGATGTGTTTGTTTTCGTTTTAGTAGAGTAGTGTACATATTTCCCTGTTTTCTGACGAGAGTTTTGAGCTAAACTCCATAGCCCAACAGCTAGGCACTGGAACTGCGCGTTCTTGGCAGCTCGCAGGGAGCATGCCATCCCCTGTGGAGCCAAATGTTATCACATATAGTTGTCAAGGGCAGCAGGTCGTCCAAGTTCGTGGTCTGCACAAGAAACATCAAAGCACAGCATTCAGAGCAGTCTGTTCTGGACTCGAATCAAGCAAGCAGACAAGTTTATCTTTCAACTGCGAGAATTCCATGTGGAGTTCAGATTAGCGGCTAGCGGGCGTTCGGAATCTTAAAAGTTGCGCAAAGTATAGCGCCAGAGCAAAAGGCCCGAAGAGAGCATGAGTCGTTGATCTTTAAAGAGACAGGTGGCAGTTGATCCAAGTGTTCGGGGAAATAAGCTTCGAGAGTTTCGAAGTGAGAAGTGTGTGGAATTCCCGAAGTGTCGAAGTCCCGAAGCGAATCTCAGTCGTCCAAATCCAAGACCCACATGTCATCAGATCCTTAGCTCCGGAGGTTTTACTTGGGACAAATATAGTTTGAAGTTTGAAAGGTTCGAAGCTCGAATCGCGAAGCAGATCTCAGTCGTCAATTTGAAATCCGATCCATCAATCTAAAAGGCGCCAGAGCTGTCGTTGATCAGGAAGCCTCATCTCAGATCACAAGATCAATGGTCGCGCTCCATTGCGGGTTCGAAAGGTGTGCACGTTTTTTAAATTGTCAAGGGCGGGCCGCAATCGAAACCGTGGTTTTTAGAAAGGGACGCATGGCGGTTCATGGTGAATTGCGGGGACAAAAGCGGTTTGCTTTCAAGCCACCCTTGGTCGTGCCCGCAATCGCGCAATTGCGTAGGGTCATGGCCCTAGGTCACATTGAAGAAGGAGAGATGGAGAGGAGTCGTGCCAAAGGCCAAAAGCGCATGTATTGGTCACAGAAGAAGATTTGCATGGCCTCGAGGCACCGAGAATGACTCAAAGAAGTCGTGGGCACCGCCTGGAACATTCATGGGTGTGAGGCCTCCTCCCGATCCCGATGAAGGTAGTTAATGGAAATGGGGGAGGTGGTTGAAACCTCGTCTCACCCCATAAATGGAAAACGGGCTGAAGACGATCGTGAGTGCAGATTGACAATCCGAAGTTTCCTTCTGGACAGATTTTCCTGCAAAACACATAATTGAAGCAAGCGCGCGTCTGACATAAGAAGGCCTGCACAGTCTGATAGAGCAGAGGTCTGATCACGCTCCCGATGGTTGCAACATTTCTAAGTATATATAGGCAGTTTTAGTATTTTGTTAAGGTCGAATGGTTGAGCTAGGCTCCCGACTATTGTAATATTTTTATGAAGAACACTGGTTCTTTGGTTATGTATTTGTTTTGAGACATCTTGGTTAATCTAAGTCGGCTTTCTTGCTCCATCTTATTTGCCTCTAATACTGAGAGAGTTCATGATTGACTGATTCACATGGATTGTTGTGACTGTATTATGATGAATGTTTGATTATATTGTTGTTATAATTTCTTTCAGTTTCTTTGAGATTTGAATTCAAGAGGATCTTGCATTTAAGTTTTTCCTCCTTAGGCTGCTGGAAGACCTGATGTCCACAGCAGACCTCTACACTCTCCTCACCAAAGTCTTCCCTCTATTCACCCTTACTCCAACTTACTGACTGAAGTTGATTCCAGACCTCAATTGCTTATGCATGCTAGTCCAGATTTCTGAGTTAGAACGTTATTATCATTGAGTCCTCTCCATTTGATCACCTAAAACTCATTTACATTTACTATATAAACTGATGAGTACTGGGCTTCCCTTCTATGCAATATGAGGGTGACTTCTAGTGCTAACAAATACCAAACCTTCTATGAGATACACAAGAGATTTCACTACTTATTTAGAGAGTCGGGGGCCTCTCTTTCCATTTCTTCCATTATTTGGATCAATAATGCCTTGCTTTCTACATGAGAGAAGTGCTCAGACACAGATCTCAAGTTCTCTAGACCCCACCCCAATCATAAGCTTTCAAGTGGATAACTTCTTACTTTCAAGTTGTACCATCAGATCAAAGCAACAAGTAGTAAGCAAAGAGTGGGTATTTTGGGGGTGAAATTTTGCCAATTGGCTATTTTTTGGCCATTTTCTATATATATATATTCACCAATTTGGTTAAAATTGCTCATATTTTTTTCATTAATATTATTAATTTGATAATATTCACCAAAATATCAATTTTTCATAGTAAATGATATGTTTTTATTGAATATTTGCCTATAGATTATATGTATGATTTTTCAAACCAAAATAGTTGCCTAGAGTACTATACATATGTATAATATTTGAATCCCTAAAAAATACCCTAGAAAGACCCAAGGACCTTTGAACATACCCCCAAACAACCCTTCAGACTCCAAATTGGTAAGGCCTCAACTCTCTAGTTGACCACCCTCACCTGAGGGTCAAAGAACTTCAACGAGACCCTTACAAAGCTACTACTCCAGGACATTGCACACTACTAGATTAACAGACAATCCAGTAGACAACTCAATTCTAGACAATGTCAAGGCAAGGCACACACCCCCCATCCAACACAACCAAATTTCCATCTAGACTTTCTTCTCCATGGAGTTGGATGTTAGGGAGCAAGGCTCCCTTGTTTCATGTACTCCCCCTAGGATCATACAACCAAGCCCCCTCAACCCCAGTCACTCCCCAAAGGATAGTGCATCAATGATTTCACAATCATTGATGACTCTGAGGGTAGACTCATCACCACACTTGTCCTCGACGTGGAACACTTCTTGGCATCATCTCCTCTCAATCAACACCAATTTCAACCTTGTGTGCCCTTTTCTTTTAATACTCTAGCTTCTTGACATATTTTTGTGTCCTCATACTCTACTTCTTATGCTTTTCTTAATAGCTTATTAGCTTTAACAGCTAGATGTTTAGTTGATACTCATGAGCTTAGATTCTCCGACTTTAGCATTTTTCTAGGAGTTTATTTTACACTCTCACATTGTACCTTGTCACTGAATGTATCTTTTAGTCCCTTTGACCTATTGTTGTGGTTACTTGTCAAACATTAATAAAATTATCTTATCTTATAAATGAAGACTTGAGAGAGAACTAACCTTGATGATTAACACAAAGTACCAACCTTGTCACAACAAACTCAGCAAACTTACCTTATCCCAACAACCATATCAACATTAAATCCACTTTCAATAGCAACATACTGTTGATATTATGGTAGTTGCGGGAGGTATTTACCTCCACGTGTAACCTAACAAGAATAGAATATTCCGAGAAGCAAGAAGAAACCCTAATTAGTTGGCTAATATCCCTAGAAGACAAGTTGACTCAAGAGGATAATTTGTATTAGGATATTAGCCTCCAAGAGAAGAAGTCGGCTAAAGGAAATATTATATACTAAGTAAATAGGCACCCAGAATGAGAAGTCAGCCCAGGCAGTTTGCCAGTTTTAGTATAAATACAGGAGGTCGGTCTTCATTCTGGCAGGCATTCTCAGAACTGCAGAAGCAGTGCTTGTGCGCACTGCAGTTGGCCAGTTTGTGCACAAGTTTGGAGGAGAGTTGTCGTTGCAGCTAGCAGATTTCAGTTTTGGCTTGGACTCTCTCTTGGTTATGGTTTGGACTCTCTGATCAGCTCTTGTCACTCTTGTTTGG
>SNQJ01S0019039.1:93210-107284 GCA_010110895.2 Picea sitchensis | reverse complement strand
TTTTTTTCGTTTATCGGAGATTTCACGAACGAAACGGGATTCGACCTCCAGCCTTTCCTTCGCAAACCTTGTTTCCCCCAACTCCCTGCGAAGTTCCTCCATTTCTCGATCTCTCCCCTCGGATTCTGCAAATTCGTTAATCCGATAACACCCAAAAGAATTAAAATAACATAAAACCCAAACCCACTCCTCTGCTTTTCATTCATTCCGTCATTAGTCCAACCCAAGATTCAAAACCCAGATGCGATTTATTTCATTTTATTCCTACATAGACACAGTTCTTCTATGGAATAGAACTTGGGCCGAACGTAGTACTGAATATTGAACGATTTTGAGCATATACTTACCATTTGAAGGTGGACCGGAGCAGCTCTGCGTGCCTCTCATGGCGGAAACGGGGCAATGTTCGGTCGATTTGAAGAGTTTGAGGGTTTCAAGTGGTTTATCGAGGACGATCATCTATGGGCAATGTTTTCGGATTGTAAGGAGATTGAAGCAATTTTGCTGCCATTGAAATGCAGATTGTCGATCGTTGAGGGAAATGAGAGGGTCTGAATGCCTAGAGGAGTAAAAGCCACGCCTTTTTTCTTTTCAAATTCTTAATTTGAAATGCTCGGCTGCCATAAGAAAATTTATATTGCCCTTTTTTTCCTCTCTTTTTCAAGATGTGTGAATTAATTATAATATTAAGCCATGAAATTGTAATGGATGTAAAAGTTGTAATTATGATTTACAAGGAATTATATCAAAATCACATATTAGTGTTTGAGTATGAGGGAATGTTATTATGATTTTTATCTGTGTAGTTACAAGGTTTTGGTTTTGTATGTGGGGTTATTTATAATATAATTAATGATTCAAATCTAAATGCGGTAGGGTATGTATATTTTTGTAGACTTTAACAATCGTTATACGAAGGGAGTCTCTTGTCTCACAAAGAAGGGGGCCTCATACATCAATTTGGTGTCTGGCTTAGGTGACCTTAAAAATAAATTATTATTATTATTATCACTAAATATGGTGTTTGGCCTAGTGACTACAAACTAAATATTATTATTATTTGGTGTCTGGCTTAGTCGTGACCACAAACTAAAGTAACTTAGAGACCTCTAAATACTAGCAAGGAACCCACCCAAAGGAGACTGTAAAGGCTAGAGTCTTGGAGGAGCAGAGAACCAGGTAAAGATACAAAGCCCTCCATGAAGGAAAGAGGAAATTTTGAAGATGACTTCAAGGTGCAATATGAGGTTCTCATGCACCCCACAAAAGGGATGTTATCCCGGTATGGAGGCCACTGTAAGCCACTGAAAGTGACAATTGAAATTTCAGGACCAATATAAAACTTTTGAAGAAAGTTGATTTAAGAAGATGGGTTTTCTAGTATGTCATCCTTAAGATTTTGGTGAATATGAAATTCATAATGATGGCAAGACTTCGGGTCAGATTTTGAGAATTTAATTGATCTTCATATGGACTGTGCAAGTCATTCCAGACTTGGTTGGATGTCCTTGAAGCATAAAAGATATAGAATACTGATNGAGATGGAGCTTAGAATGACTAGGCAAAGCTAGCTAGTAGGCCCACGGGCCCCACTAGCTTGAGAATTGTATACGAACCATAAAATTTGGGAGCAAGTTTCTAACATTGTTCGACTTTGAGTGAAGTATGCTTATAAGGTTGCAAATGAAGAAACATCTGGTCCCCTCCAGCAAACTGACATTCAGAACGACCATGATCTGCTTGTTGCTCCATGTGATTATGAGACATGACCAAAATTTCTTTGAGGGTTTGAAGAATGGTCGCTTGGACTTTAAGATTATGGTCAACCTCATGAACCTTGGAGACACCTAGCACGTATGAGAGAACCGACAGTGGCTTTTACCCGTAGACTACTTCAAAAGGAGTCATGCGAGTAACAATATGGTAAGATGTGTTGTACCACCATTCAGCTAGGGGTAGCCATTGAGCCCACTAAGTTTGTTTGTCATATGCAAAACACCACAGATGTGTTTCCAAACACTTGTCAACAACTTCAGTTTGGACATCAATCTAGGGATGATAGGCGATGTTGAGATGCAATTGGGTTCCCTGGAGCCTGAACAATTCTTGCCAAAAATTGTTGGTGAAAGTTGGATCTCGGTCTGAGACAATAGAATGAGACATGCCATGAAGTTTGAATATATTACCCATAAAAATTTGAGCCATCGTGGATGCAGTAAATGAGTGTTGAAGAGCACATAAATGAGCATATTTGGAAAGATGATCTACTACCACCATGATGACTAACTTATTGCCCGATTTAGGTAAGACAACAATGAAATCCATAGAAATATCCCTCCAAATAACAGGGGGAATTGGGAGTGGTTGGAGTGTGCTTGGAGCTTTGACTGTTTCACCCTTATTGTGGTGACATGTATCACATCCAACCAAAAAGATGTGGATGTTCTCTTTCATACCATCCAAAAAAAAAGAATGTTTGATCGGTTCATAGGTTTTGGTAAACCCTGAATGCCCAATAGTGGGTGAAGCTTGAAGCTCAGAAAGCACCATGGATTAAGTTGCAATTCTTTACTTAAATATAGGCAGCCTTTGTAGCGAACCTCTTCATTGTGCCAAGAGTAACTAAGAGAAGCTTGAGAATGGTGTTGCAATTTTTGGATCAAGCGAGAAAGCTTGGGGTTTTGCAGCCATTCCTAGCGAACAACTTGGAGCCAATATGGTACAATGAAGGAAAGAGAAAAGAGGGACCCTTCTTCTTCATACTTCCTAGAGAGAGCATCAACAACCACATTTTCTTTGCCCTTCTTGTAAATGATCTCATAATCATATTCAAATAGCTCAGTCACCCATTTTTGTTGCTCTGGGATGAAATTCGTTGTTCCAAAAAATACTTGAGACTTTGATGATCAATTTTAATTTGGAAGTGTTTCCCCAATAGATAAGGACGCCAGAGATCCATGGCATGCACAATAGCCAACATTTCCTTTTCATAGATTGATTGGCCCAATTGTCTCTCCAAAAGTTGTTTGCTAGTAAAAGCCAAAGGCCTGCCATCTTGCATGAGGACTGCCCCAATTCTTTCCCCCGAAGCATCACATTCTAGGACAAAATTCTTGGCGAAGTCGAGATGTGTCAGGACAGGAGTCGTGCACATAGCCTCCTTCAAGGCGTGGAAGGATTGATCAATTGTTGGAGTCCTAGTGAAAGCATTCTTTTTAAGGAGAGCGGTGAGAGATGCTACATTTTTTCCATTATTCTGAACAAGCTTGCGACAATAGCCTGTTAAACCCATAAAACCACACAGACTCTTAATGGTTATAGGGCGAGGCTAGTCCTTCAGAACTTCAATTTTCTTAGGATCCACTCATACACCATCCTTGCTAACAATATGACCTAGGTACTCCACTTTCGAGGCTCCAAAGGCACATTTAAATTGTTTGAGGAAAAGTTTGTGCTGAGAGAGTAGATGGAGAACTTGATCCACATGGACGAGATGGGATTTCCAAGTTTTACTATAGATGAGAATATCATCAAAGAAAACTAAGACAAATTGACAGAGGAAAGGATGGAAGACATGATTCATGAGAATTTGGAAAGTGGAGAGAGCATTACACAAGCTAAAGGGCATGACCAAGAACTCATAGTGACCCTCACGAGTTCAAAATGAAGTCTTGGGAATGTCTTCCTCTTTCATACGTATCTGGTGGTAGCCAAAATGGAGATCAAGTTTAGTAAAGTACTTAGCACCACTCAATTCACCCAATAGGTTATTAATGATAGGAATGGAAATTTGTCTTTGATGGTGAGTTTGTCAAGGGTGTGAAAATTAGGACACATGCGCCAAGTGCCTTCTTTCTTGAGTATCATGGCCACAAGAGAAGAATAGGGGTTGGTACTAGGACGGATAACATCCGCTTCGAGCATTTCTTGAACAATTTTCTCAATTTCATTCTTCTAGGTAAAGGGATGACGATAAAAGTGAACATTGGGAGGAAGTTTTCCCGGTACTAGAGGAATGGAATGATCATGAACACCACATGAAAGAGAAAGTCCATGGGGACTGGTAAAAACAACTTGGTGTTGGGAGAGTATAGATTGGAGGTCGGGATGTACAAAGGGTGTCTCGACTGCTTGAATGGAATGGAGTTGGGAAATAATGCCACGGTGACCTTTTTTTAGTAGTTTTTCCATTTGATGGGAACTGATGATTTTAGGGGAGCCTGTTGCAATGCCTTTAAACTTATATTGGTGTCCCTCGTACTGGAATTGCATGGTTAATTCCTTAAAATCCTTGAGAATGGCATCGAGAGTGTGTAACCATTATGCACCAAGCACAATGTCACAACCACCCATGTCGATAGCAAACATATGAGATTTCGGGTGGTACTGACCAATTTGGAGGCACACATTTTCACAATGTCCCCCACATTTCATGGAACTGCCATTGGCAATCATGATTTGAAAATTGTTGACTACACAGATATAGTAATTGGTTTCTTGGTCAATGTGACAATGAATAAAATTATGGGTGTTGCCACTATCAACTAGGATTATGACCTTTCGATGCTTAATGTAGCCAATTAACTTGAGGGTTTGAGGAGCGGCGAAGCCAGTGAGGGCATTCAATGAAATGACTAGTTCAACTTCTGGTGGATCAGAGGGATGAGTAAGATCAACTAGCTTGGGTAGCTCTACCATAGGAGAAACCTCTACCTCTTCGTCAAAATAATCCTCATAGATGGCCATAAAAAACTTATGTTCCTTACACTTGTGCCCCGGAAAATATTTGTTATCACAATTATAGCAAAGGCCCTTGAGTTGGCATTCATCAATTTCTTCCCTAGTCAATTTTGGATCTTGAGTGGAGTGGAAGGAGGGGTGGGATTTGAGGGTTTAAGCTGAGGAACAAAGGAGGGTTTTCTGGTTTGGGAGGAGACAACCTGTTGTGCTTCCTTAGCTCATTTGGTAGCTTCCACCCAAGTCTAGGGGCGAGCCATTAGGATGTGGGCACAAATTTCATCCTTTAAGACATCGATAAAGCATTCCTGAAAAATACATCTAACATGCCATCTGTGCGGAAATCCAAGTGCTCAAAGGCAGCTATAAAGTCTTCTATTGTGCCAGACTATTTCAACTTGCTCAAACAACCTAAACAGTGGGTGTCGGTGTCAAAACATTCATAAGGCTCTGCAACAAACTGTGTCTAAGCCACATATCTTTGGCGTGCATTTTTTTGTCATTGCCGCCATTGACAATGTTCGGGATCTATATAGAGAACACCACAACGAAGTTTGGCCAACTCATCAATAACGTCGTGCAAAGAAAAATAGTGTTCCATTTGAGTGACCACCCAACCCGTTGGATCTAAACCATACAATTTGTTCACCTCCATTCTAAGAAGACACAAATCACACTGAAAGTGGTTGGAATGAAAGGACGTGGAGTGGGAGGATTCAATGCCTTTTGGGTTATAAGGTGTTGTATAAAAAAAAGGATCTTGGGATTCTTAAACATTATAGTCAAGTTGTTCATTACTTCTTGGGATTGTTGGCACATTGCAGTCAAGTGGTTTGCTACTACTGGAAGTGCTTCCAGTGGGGTGAGCTAGGAATTTATGTTAGCAATGTTGGAAGTAACGTCAGAGATATATTTCTTGGTTTTCTCATTGGCTTTGTCTAAGGCAATGATACATGTATCAAAATCTTGGTTGTTGGTGCAGGCCATTGGGGAGGGAAAGGGGTAGGTGGGTTCAAACAGAAAAGCGTTTACTGGTGAAGGGTACCACAACGATCAATACAAAGAGAGGAAGTCAATGGGATAGGTGCCAAATAAGGGTGCAATGAAGAGTGGGTGGGTCCACGAGAAAAAAAAGGATTATAAGTGATAGGTACCACGACGATCAGGGCGAAGACGAGAATCTAATGAGATAGGTCCCAAATAAGGGTGTCAGTTGGACCACTATACTCTTTTTCTTTTTTACTCTTGTGGAGTTATACTCTGGCCTAAAGAACACTAAAGTCTCATAATGCCCAAATTGTTAATGGGGAATTTTTTTTAGGAATTTCGCAACTTGGATGCAATAGGCAAGGTTGCACGACAAAAAATTCCCTTAGGTTTTTGTTATGTGTTGTTTTGCTCCCCGACGTTAGGGTTTTTAGGGTTCCTACATACAAACGTTTGCCCTGTGCTAAATCTCTCTGATATACGTGCGTGTTAAAACAGTAGTACTCGGCCCTGTTATCCCCATTTTGTGGGATAACTAAGGATATCATGTCTCAAGGCCCTCAGGCTGCAAATATGGAGTGTCGAGAGACCACATGACTAGCAATGTCCACTCGCACATATGGAAGTCCACTCTATCACCACAGTTTGGATCCATCGTTAGCGCATCCACCACACCAACTAGCTTCTAGAAGGCACATGGGTCTTGCTCCATGCGGTACAAGTCAAGTATTGTGGTAGGTAATCACCCTAATATTTGAGGCACTTAAGCATGTTGTATTGAATTTGCTTTTGATTATAGAATGCCTACTTGGACATTATGCTTTTGACATTGTTTCACCTTGGTGAGTCTCATCGATTTCCTAGTAAGTGGCCAACTTTTGGGTTATGGGTGCAATTGGGGGTCCCTTGAGGGGTCACCGTACCATTCTTGACCATACATATCACTTTTCACTCATTGAATTCCTGTCACATTGCCCTCTTCTATGCCCTTTTACTTTAGTGACCCAATAAGGGCATGTACCTCATTTCATGGGAAGAAAGGGCTAAACGCCCAAGGGGATGGTTGCTGGCAAAAGATAAGATTCTAAAAAATAAACCTTCTAGATTCTCGCCGAAACAGATCTTGAGAATGATGAAATGCTTCTCCTAAAAGAATTGAAGACCTGCACAATATCAAACACAAAATAAATATATCGCTTGAATATAAGACTAACACAAGTGTGTTACAACACTTTACATGGTTACCCCTATGGCACTTTGTGGACCTCTTTGTTCAAGTGACACTGTGTTATTGTCCCCCAAGCTAATCGATTCACTATTGGGAGTGCACACATGTTTGGTTCATTGATTAATTAATGAATGGCAATAAATGGGCTTGGAAAAAGGTTGCATTGAGGAAGAAGGTGCAACACACCCCTATGAAGTCTAGCCCCCTATCCACCTCATCATCCACTACATGACCTTGAAGGGGCATCCTTAGGAGCATCCCCTACTTGAGGGTTTTGGTATACCCAATAGGACTTTTATGACACCCTTCCCATACCTAAACTTGGTCAATTGTATAGGGTCTTGGAGCATTTGTTTAATTTGATGAGGTAGTTTTGATGCACATGTTTAGGTGCCTTGTTTATTAGATGTGGTTTTCACTTGCCATGATATTTTGACTTGAGATCCTTGGAGGGCATACTTATTTGTTTTGCAGGACCTTGTTTGGTGGACATTTTTGGAGGAACAAGCCTAGCTTGGGCTTCCACGGGGCTTGAAGCCCACAGGTTGGATGCCAAGGGCCCACATTCTGGATCATGATGACTTGCCTTTGGAGGCCTAGAAGACACCTTGGAAGACATAACCTAGCCCTCACATGCCAAACGACTTGTCTAGGAGAGGAAAAACATCACTTCTCGAGGCTCGGCATCACCTAGGGCTAGGGTTTGATGGTGATGGAGGTTTTGCTCATTGAAACATGGCATGTTTTGAAGGACGAAGGCTTTGAACCATGAAGAAGAGGCCTGGATGATGACAAGTGGCCTTTGGAGGCCTAGCCATGCTTCCCCAACTCCAACGACTTGATCCAAGTGTCAAAATGTCTCCCTAAAGGAGTGACATCATCTTATTTTAGGGTTTCTAATGTGAAAAAAGTGTAAATTAAATATCATTGTTTGGTTTAAGGGGTAAGATAAGGGTTGTTGACCCCTTATAGTATGTTTTACCCTAATTAAATGGACAAACTGTGTTTTAGATATTTTGTATAAATAGAGATCCTGTGAATCTCATTTCATAACATAACTCTCCCATTGTGAGAGGATATTAGCTGAAATTTGCGCCCCTCTTGGGCAATTCTCTTCCTCTGTTTTGCTTACATTCTCTTGCTATGGTTGATCTTTGCTATTGGTGGAAGAAGTGATTCACTCTCTCTCTTTGAGTGTTTTTCTTGCTTTATGGTGGATATTTCTTGGTTAAAGAAGGAGTTTATCTTATTTATGCTTGGACCAAGTAAGGAATTCATTTTGTTGATTATTTCTCGGTTACAAGTATAATTTGCTAACCTTCTTGGGGAGTATAAGTGCATACAACCCCACCAAGGCTATCATCTTGTCTTGAAATAAGTTGTTGCACAAAGGAATATTAGGAGGAGTAAAAGGGTTTACACCCTCCTAGGGTTTTCCTTAGCTAATTTTGCTTAACTTGGGGAGTAAAAGGGCTTACACCCCCAAGGAGGTAGCACAACTAGTTCTTTCGCTTTTAAAGTCTCCATAGCCGAATAGTTAAAGGCACTAATCTCTTGCATTGGAGAAATAAATCATTGCATTGGGATACCAAAGTACAAGATATTGAAATTGTTCAAGTTGGAATTTATTCTACATGTTATAAGAATTATTGTGTCTTAAGGGCATCCTCTTTTAGCCAACCATTTTGTTGTTGTAATAAGTTTAATGCTACAGCCACTTGGGCTGCAACAAACCCTAAACATTTTATTGAATAACTCATAATTCAACCGTCGGAAGTTGCTAATATTTTACCCATGCAATATACTAGGCCTAGTGCATCTTTTGGGTGGATTACTTGTAATTTTTGGTGGCTGATTTATTTGTTGTAACAATTTGTTTGCTACAACCATAAGGCTGCAAAAGTATCTCTGCAATACCATCTATAACAACTTTACATTGATGCTAAAGTCTTATGCTTTTACAATTGAGTTGTACTAGTGTTTTGATAACTTATCTCTTGTATCATTTGATAGACTTTTAACATCTTTATTTGCAGCTCTTACTATCTTTTTGTTGTTGATATACGTCATTGTTTACTGCTGCAATTAGGGACAACAACCTTAACTTGCTTGTCCACCTAACATTATACTTGGCTTGTTCTTGTGTCTCAGGCATGTACATCACTCTTTAGAGGTACTATTATCTCTTGGCAACCTTTGGCTACCACTTAGACACTTTCCCAAGCCTCTTCACATCTTCTAGCTTGACCTATAGGGGAACCTTCTTTCATCACCTCACTTTTCGTCTCATTCCCCTCAGGGTCATCGGGATTCTCCCCTTGAGGTGATTCGATCATCTCTAAAGTGTCAGGAATACCTCCCTAAGGTGACAGTGGGTAGGTGTTCTCAAAGTTGTTGCCATTTGGTGGTTGGGTCGGGCTTTTCCCAACCTACAACTTGTGCGATAACATGACCAATGTCTCAAGGAAACAACTAAGGAGGCTCAACCATACCCTTAGTCGTACTACCCAATTGCCCGGGTACTAGAGAGTATCTTCCCGAGTGCTATTATTGGTGTCACTATAGCAGTCAGGTGGTAGATCGACTGATTTAGAGCTAGTTTTAGGAGACCTAGGGTACTCCTGACATACCTAACAGTACATGGGAGCGATGGTCGTGTACAGATTATGTATGATGCATTACTACTATAAGGGGTACCAACAGAGGTTAGAGAGGTTTCCAACAAGGTTAAATATTTGTTTTGAGTAACCCCATGAAGTCGTCTATGCTTCCTGCATGTAGTCTTCCCCAGTCGCAGTTTTACCGCTGAACAACAGATCTCTTTGCTTTAAAAACGTTGGTAGTACACGCGATTTGCAAAGTAAGTTATTTTTATAAAACCCTAATTTTTTGTTGAATATTTTTTCCAAACAAGACGTGGTTTACAAGAACAAATGATGACATTAGTATTGAAGAATATATAAAAAAAAATGAAAAGTCATTATGGAAAGAGAGGTGGAAATCTCATCTCCACTATGGTTATAAAAAAGATGCTCTCATATGGTTGAAATCACTTAACTATGAGTACAACCATATACTAGGGTTCCACAGATAAGTGTGGACCATAAGGCTGAAGTGCCCGGGAGAACCAGGGTCCCATGTAGAAGTGTTAGCCATAATGTTGAAGTAGTCCAAAATCCACTATGAACTTGGTTCCCATGTCCAAGTGCTCATGTGAACTCCTTGTTGAAGATGTCGGGATGTAATAGGCAGTTGAAAATGGTGCTCCAAATGTCTACACTAGTCATGTGGATCCAAATATTCAAATCCATCCACATAGTTGGAAAGGGTTGATGCTGAATCTGGAAGGAACATACCACTGTAGAATATGCAGGTTGGACATTGGTAGTCGTAATTAGCTCTTAATTTAGCACATTGATTTTCTCTACATAAGGTGGAGTAGAGTCATCATATAAAATATGAAACTGGTTGTCATCTCATAATTGACAACTATTCATATACCAATCCTCACAATCAAATCTAAATCATACCAAGCATATCATTCTCGATCATATTTGTCCTTGACACAAGGGTATGTGTTATGAACAATACACAGGTCCTTATATGTAGCAAAATTCTTTTGAATATCACATAGAACTTTAAGACCTCAATCCCAACTTCACGTCGCATGCCCACGAGGGTTTGAAAGAGAAATTTTTCAAAGGTTGTAGCACTAGGAAGCACTACATATAATATATTAAATGAAATCTCTAAAAATCCTCTATCCAATGGCACTGATCTGGTACCAATTTGAGCACATTGTCGAGATTTATGAGCTTTGAAGTCCCGCCATCATCAAGAAAAACCCTAAAAATTTGTTGATTTTAAATCAATGATATCTTCACTTCCAAAGCTCCAATTGGGATGTTTTTTTTTAAATGGGCTATTTTCGCAAGAGGAACTCAGATCTTAATTTTTTCTGGAAAATTCAACACCAATTGCTACAAAAATCAACAAAATTGCATGGTCGTCCGTGGAAAAACCCTGAAAATTAGCAGAGTTCAAAATGCTAATATCTTCACTTCCCAGACTCCATTTTGGACAAAAAAAAAATTGTGGGAATTTGTTGTTGTTTCGAGAGAAAATTAAATCTACAACCAATTTCTACAAATTTAGCACATAAAACTACAAGAATTGTATGCAGTGTCGCAACCCTCTTTTTTTTCAAAAAATCTGCGAAAAAAAAAAAAAAAAAAAATTGCCCCTTTTGTTGCAGAAGAAAGTGCCCTGATACCACTTGTTAGGTACCAGATGTATTATAACAAGCATGAAACAAAATTATTGCAGCAAATACCTGTGAAACAACAAAATGTAGAGAACCACAACGCCAAAAATGATACCTTTATTGATAGAAAACAATGTTCACTTGCCTCTTTGAGGGGGTGACCTCCAACAAAGTAGCGCTCTACTACAATAATTCTCAAGACAAGACTTTCTCATGCCTTCTACTCCTATTTATACTAATTCTATCTTCTAAAGAGAATTCAAGAGAAAAATCTTTCTAGAAGCGAAAGCTTTTATTTAGTCTTCTTACATTAGACTTGTTCACATTATTAAATAGGCCTTATTAACTAATGTCGACCTTTATTACATGGAAAATATATTATTCTACCTAAGTGAGAGGATAGGGAGGTTAGGTCCTTAACACTAAGACTGAGTAGATTCTAAAGTAAGTTAGCCCCATACCTCAAACCCATAGAGGACCATGGGTATGATGATCATATAAAAGAGGTGCATCTTGGATGAGATGTCTTAGAAGTGGATATGGAAGCACTAGCTCTCAAGAAGTGTAAGGGAACCATACCCCTACTTGACTTGAGATTGGAAACCATATCCCCACTTGACTTGAGGTTGGAAACCATGTTGCAAGTTGAAATGAGGCCCTAAATCCAAAACCACCAAATAAGTGTACGTCACAATGATCTCGATCTCTTCTCTTGGAATGTAAAATTACCAGGAAGAGAAATCACACTTCAACGTGTTGAAGATCGTAACCTTGGTTTTACTTAGATTAATCATCAACTATCAAAGATCATAAAAGTGGGAAAGATAATCAAGTTCTCTGTATAGTTCCACGAGAGAGGAGTCCAAGAGGATCATGTCATCGGCAAACGGAAAGAAATATCAAGCATTGGTGTAGAAGGTAGCCATCCATGTCTTGAGTATGTTCCCTAGGAAATTTAAATTATATTACATCGGTGTATATCCCAAACATAGTGAGAGGGAGAGGTAATCCCTACTAAAACTCGATAATTCTTTGGATGAGATCTAGGAGGGATTGATATCATATAAAGCTTAAGTTGCAAAAATAAATCATCAACGTGAAGGATGGAAGGCTACCTCTTAAAACATTGCAAGTGGGATAGAAGGCCACCCCTTGGAGCATTACATGCAATGAACAAATTTAGAGTACAACAAAGTTGGAAAATATGGCCAAAAGTGTTGGTGTTGATGAGGAACTTAAAATCAAAGACATCAACAACGCAATGATTAATATAAAAAACATAGCATGAGGAAAGACTTGGGTGATGATTGTTGGGTATGTGTTATATTCTTTGCACGACTAGCTCTAGTGTCTTCTACGTTGTGTCAGGCGCGCAAGGGGGTTTGAATAAATTTTTTTGCCTCAAGAAACATGTCGCATTTTCCTCATTTTTTTGTGTCGCCTCTATTTTCGTGTCCATTGTTGGGCAATTTTTTGGCACATGGTTTTTGCCGATGGTTTTCTATTTCTAGTTAAGGAATTAGAGTTGTTGACTAATCCAGATCATTGGGTTAGGGTTTTGGATGGCATTGGCTCCTATATGTATATTGTATTGTAAACAATGTATCACTATGAATGAATATAGAATATGTTGGTTTTCCTGGTTTAGGGTTTCCAGGGGAAAAATCTCTATGTAATGTGTGTATTTACCATTGTATATTTTTTGTTCTTTTATTGAAAATCTATTTGCAGTAAAATATTGTACAAGGTTAAAATCTACATTTGGTATTAGAGCTTTGTTGGCTTTAGGGGGACGCCTTTGTGGTCAAGGGTTTGGCTCGGGACTCTGATAAGACTTGTTACAGAGGGAGATCTATGGTATTGGTTTTTCAGGTGAAAAGAAATGGTGAGTAGTTCGAAAATGGAGATTGAGAAGTTTAATGGCAAAATTTTTGAGTTGTGGAAGCTCAAGCTGGAAGATCTGTTGGTGGATAGAGATCACTGGATCGCGATGGATCCAGGTACTGCACCTACAAGAACTTTAGCAGATGACTAGAAAAAGTTGGATCAGAAGTTGAAGAGCACAATCCGACTATGTCTCTCAGATTCAATATTACTCACTACTACATTGGGTGGAAATTACGACGGTTTAGAATTTCGTCGTATTTTTTGTATTAAATATACTCTTTTTTTTCGGGGTCCAAATGTTGGTCGCTATAGCGACCAACATTCCAGGTTGGTCATTTTAACGACGAAAGTTGGTCGCTCTAGCGACTAACCACCAGTTAGTCGCTCTAGCGACTAACCACCAGTTAGTCGCTCTAGCGACCAATAATGGCATGTGTGAGAATCAAAGGGTCATTTACGACAAATCAATCATATATATATCTCAGTTACGACAAATTTGCTATAGTTACGACAATCATTTTCTACAGTTGTGAAAATCATTTGGGTGTTCTGATGCAATGGTGTTCTGGTTTTTTATGAAATCTTGATTTCAATTCTCTTTCAAGAAGAGAAACATTGAATTGATCAGACTCTACATAGCTGAGATTTTGAAGGTCAGTACTTAAAAAAATTCTGTGTGATTTAGTAATTTGGTGCTATTGAACTATTTTATGGTCTATTTTCACTCCTTATAAGGGTTTAGAGGAAGATGTTATAGGCGCTAATTATGGATAAAAGATATATGTGTTAAGGGTTAATGGTAATACATACAAATATTTAGGGGTTATGGGGGATAATTCTTAGGGGTTATATATGCTAGGGTTTTAGTATTTAAGTGATGAAGACGTTATAGGTATTTGGAAATAATGGGTTATAACTATTAAAAGTTAAATGAATTATAAACTAGATGAGGTGTTATGGGTTATAAATAT